>NLAW01001537.1:2831-32608 GCA_002370915.1 Metschnikowia lochheadii | reverse complement strand
AATTGATTGTTTCGGAAAACTGATTGCCTGATATTTGCTTGCCCGTAAATATCAGAGCGCGCTCTCTCAATCGCCGTTTTTCAACATTTGGAGAGGGAGTGTTGCTGGTAGAATAATCTGATAGAATAATCTGGTAGTGTGACCTGATGACCAGAGTGACATACATAACAACTACCAATAAAACTGAATTACACATTGAAACTAAATACACTTACGTGATGCAGTCCATAGTATCACTTGACTCTTACTATTGTTGTACTCTCTCCAACATATAGATGGAATCATCATACAGAATAGATGTCACTCAATGAGTATGCTTATGCTTGATGATGCAAAGGAACTATTATGCTGCCGATTATGCTGCCGATAATGCTGCCAATTATGCTGCTGATAATGCTGCCGATAATGCTGCCGATAATGCTGCCGATTATGCTGCCGATTACCCTGTGGCTTATGCTGCGGCTTATGCTGCCGATTATGCTGTGGCTTGGACACAGAGCAGCTCGAACAATAATGGTTTAGGCTGCAAATGCTTTTCATCGTAATGTGATGTTTTCACCATTTTGAATGCTCCAGTTCCAATACTCATGGTCTGGCCCAAAATGATACACTCCGAAACTCCCTCGATCTTATCATTTTTCATGTAAAATGAAGCATCGAATAAATGGTCGGTGGTTTTTTCAAACGATGCCAATTGTAATACCGAATCCCTCATCTTGGAAAGTCCAAACCGCGTGATTCCCAACACTTCTCCCTTATATGTCATGACATCTCCCAATAACTGGATATGTCTGGGGTCCACACTCATTCCGTGCTTACTCATGGTGTAGTCGATTTCACCAATGATCGAAGACCGAGCTGCTTCGATTCCAAGAACCTCGTATACTTCTAAAATATGGTTGGTGGTTGTTTTGGTGCCCACCACTCCATCGGTGCTCATCACTTGTTTGAGTCCGTACCCTTCCACCAAAAGTTCCTTTTTGTTGTCATCTTTGATGTTGATCACTGCTCTGGAGATATCTGAAAGACCTTTAATTACCACATCCGGAAGCGCCCTCTTGAGCTGTTGCATGCGGAAAAAGAGCAGGTTATTGCGCTCGTGGCTTTTGTAGTCGGAAACTGCTGTTCTGGCCAAACTCTCGGTCTTACCTTCCCGAAGCGTCACCAACACATTGATGCGGTCTTTTCCATAAACAGAAACCTCATTGTTCATGATCTTAAGCTTGGGGGCATTGACCAATGCTAGTCTGATATTATCCATGGTCAACTCCAACTGCAACTTGTCAATGGTCTTGGTATCGATCTTAATGGAAAGATATGCCATATCGTTCTTATAGACATCCTCAATGTAATAGGCCACATCTCTAAGAAGAGTCTTTTCAATACGACCCTTGACCACTCTTGCAGCCACCTCATCATCATCGTTGACCAAAACAGAGTTGATGATAGGTGTAGAGATCACCTTGGCTGCATTGATAATCTCCTTGATACGAGGCACACCAAGTGTGACGTTCATGGAAGCCACACCAGCAAAATGGAAAGTCTTTAAAGTCATCTGGGTTCCAGGTTCTCCAATGGAATGGGCACCAATGGCTCCAACAGCCGTTCCAGGCTCCACTTTGGCCTTGACGTATTTGTAGAGACATTGTTCCATGAAGGTTTCCACTGCTTTCTGCAGGACCTTAGCAAGCTGGTGCACTGCATTAGCTTTGATTTCATCCTCATCCACGAGCATATCGTCCAATACTTCGATCTTAGACAATAAAGGTTGTAAGCCCTTTTCTTGACGCAACCTGGCCACACGGTTAGCCTTTTTGGTCACGTAGTCCCGGATGGACCGGTAAAACGCCCGCTCAGCATCTTTCTGGTCGATGAATTGCACCTGGTCTCCAATATCAGCATTGATTTGTCTTCCCAAATTATCGTACCTTGTAAGTCGTTGCTCCAATGGCTGCAACACCTTCTCCACGATCTCCAAGATCTGGTAAGGGTACAACTCAGGATCCGAGTTGTTGAAGGTGATATTAAGTGCATGATCCCATTGACGGTTGAAGTTGACAGGCTGAGCATCTCCCTCCATTTCCATAGGGTCCAAGCCGTCTCCTCCATAGGTAAACTGCACAATACCATTGGACGAGTTTCTCACGGTATTATCGTAGGATGCAGACAAGTCCTCTAGGGACTTCATAAGACGTCTGGACATATAACCAGTTTCGGCCGTCTTAACTGCGGTATCCACCAAACCTTCTCTTCCGGAAATGGCATGGAACAAGAACTCCGGTGCTGTCAACCCACTGTAAAATGAGTTAGACACGAAACCTTTCGATTGAGGCGACTTGGAGAATTTGGTAAAGTGTGGCAACGATCTGTCCTGGAATCCATCCGGCACACGGTTTCCCGAAATAATCTGCTGGCCCACAACTGCCACCATTTGGGACACATTCAACGTGGAACCCTTGGAACCACATGTAGCCATAATAAGAGGAGCGTTCAACGGGTCAAGTTCCCGAATACACACTTCTCCCACTTCTTCTCTGACCTTGGACAATAAACCTCCAATCTTAGCCTCCAAGGTCTCCTCTTCATTGCACCCTGGCTGAGTCTCCAACTTGCCTGTATTATAGAGTTTAATCAACTCATCACACTTGGCATAGGCATCCTCCACCATGACCTCCTTCTTGGCCTTCAAGTCAGATCCAGGAGTGACGTCATTGATTCCAATGGAGAATCCTCGGTCTCCCAAGAACCTTGCACATAATTTGGCCATTCTGTTCATGGCTGTGGTGGCCTCATCTGGACCGTAGTCTCTCAAAATAGTATAGAATACCGAATGTTTCTTTCCGTCTCCAAGTGTAGACTTGTCCATGACTCCACTCAAGATCTGAGAGCCCCTAATCACCACGTACCCATCGTTGGGCGACATTTCCAGTGGCCAGTGACTCTGTTTGGGAGGGTGGAAGGTCTTATTTTTGGCATCCACGTTGATCACCACATTGGACTTTTTATTGGGGCGGATCAAAAGCGAAAACACTTGTTTTCCTGTCCAAAGAGCCACCGGCTTGAAGATGGCAGGAGCAGGAATATCAAACTGGAGGTTTGCATCTGACATCATACACAAGAGCTGAGCCAATTGCGCTCGCGTGAAGAATGTATCCTTATGGGAAATGAGATATGAACCAGTGATGAAATCCTGAGTAGCTGCAATGATTGGTTCTCCCGATTTTGGAGTCAAAAGATTATTCTTCACCCCCATCAAGTTGATGGCTTCTGCTCTGGCTTCCTCTGTTTGTGGAACATGCAAGTTCATTTCATCACCATCAAAATCAGCATTGTATGGAGTACACACACACTCATTCAATCTGAAGGTTCTCCAAGGCCTGATCTTGGCATAATGAGATAAAATGGAAAGACGATGCAACGAAGGTTGACGATTGAAAAGAACAACGTCTCCATCCTCAAGGTGTCTTTCCACCACATCACCAATATGTAATGATTTGGCCAACTTGACTCTATCTCCGAACTTCAAGTTACGCTTGGCCACCTCATTCTGCTTAAGCACATAGTTTGCTCCTGGATGAACCGAAGGACCATTAAGGATAAGTTTCTGTAACTTTTGTCTGTTGTACCGGGTACATTTCTCCGGGTAAGTCAAGATCTTAGCCACACGGTCAGGAACAGCCACCTCATCAACCCTAAGGTTAGGGTCGGGGGAAATGACCGTCCGGCCCGAGAAATCCACTCTCTTTCCCAGCAAATTTCCACGGAACCGACCCTGTTTTCCCTTCAACCGTTGACAAAAGCCACGGATTGGTTTCGCCAGCTTAGACCCACCTCCCATGCCTCCAGGCATCAATGCAGGATTGGCCAGGTCTGAGTTGATGTACATGGCCACGGAAAGCTGCAAGTAATCCCATTGTTCCATGAGATTATTGATGGAGATTCCCTTCTCAATACCAGCCTTAATAAGTGAAGATGTCCATACAATCTCTGTCAACTTGACGGTCAAGTCATCCTCATTGGATTGTGCATCCATCATCACCGATGGTCGGATACACACGGGCGGAGCAGGCAAGTACCTCCAAATATACATTTCCGGACGACCTCCACGACCAGCATCAATACCCAAAAGCTCACAGTCAGCAGGAGCAATCTGCTTAAACAAACTCAATACTTTCAATGGGTTCAAGTCTTCAGAAGCCCGTTTAGCAAATTTCTCGACTTCAGGATTCCGAGCAAACACATCCTCAAACTCTGCATCCCAAGCCTCCTTCTCTGGAACCAGCTTCTTGCCTATATAGCGGAAAGTATCATGAACAATCTTCAAAGCTGCCGGGCCCGCACCAGCTGCGGCTTTCTTCACCACTCCATTAATATGCTGACATTTCAAACAACGGCGTTGTTTCTTACACTGATCCAGGACTTTCTTAAGGATCTTCATTCTCCTTAAATTATCAATATTGGGCCGTCTCAAATCCGCCACAAACGCACGTTTCGTAGTTTCATCAAGAAGAAACGATGCACAATTTTTGCAGATACATTGAAGCACCTGAATAATGGCTTTAAAATAACCCACATGGAATACAGGAAGCGCCAAACGAACGTGGCCAAAATGACCGTGGCACGAGGCCAAGTTTCCATGACATGTGGCACATTCTACAGCATTCGACAGCGACCCCATCCGGGTATCCAAAGCACCAGATTCTCGGACCGTACGGCCTTTTTCCAAATCATACAAGTCCCTGGTGGTGACCTCGACCTCAGACTGCGCCACGATATCTTTGGCCAGAAGTGCTCCAAACTCAAGACCCTTAATACATTTGGGCGCTTCATCAATGACTACCTCTTTCATCGGGACTTCCAGTGTATATTGAGGTGCAGAATATATATATGTATATAGTAATGGAGAGTGCGTAAAGTGATGATTTAGCGATGCTTTTCGCACTCTCACTCCTCGCACTCCACGCACTCCACGCACTCCCCCCCTTGCACATCAGTACATCCGACCCTCTCTTTTCTCTAAACTCAACACCAAACTCAACCCAAACTCAACCCAAACTCAACGCCACTAACTTCTCACATAAACTTCCCGCACACCACCAACTTCTCACACCAACAAGTTCTCGCACAAACTTCTTGCAGTACCAACTTCTTGCAGTACCAACTTCTCGCAAAACTAAAACTACATACTCATACTACTTACTGTTACACACACTAGTTCACACTAGTTACCATTATACATATACACGACTTTACCTGGTAACATGTCTGAGGAAAAGAAGATCATCAAGACGTTGGAGGAGGACGACGAGTTCGAGGATTTCCCTGAGGACTCGCAATGGACGGTACAGCCCAACTCCGCTCTCAATGCTGCCAACCTCTGGGATGAGGATTGGGATGATGAGGATGGCAACGATGATTTCTTGGAGAAGTTGAAGGATGAATTGAAGAAGGCCCAGAAGAGTGTTTGAGACTAAGGGGGAAAAAGGTGAGTGGATTGCTCTATCCATGATCTGATTGGTCTATCCATGATCTGAATGGTCTATCCTTGATCTGATTGGATCTGATTCCGATGCTGGTTTTGAATCTGATTGGAACCGATATGAATCTGAAGGTGGTTGAATTGGATTGAAGCTGATATGAATCTGAAGGTGGTTGAATTAGATTGACTCTAAAGATGTGGCTCGATCTCTGGATCTGTGGCTGTTCTGGTACTAAATCGATATGAACCTGGAGATTCGATAATAGGGATTTCGGGATGAGCATACTTGGGGATTGGATCCCATGGGGTTCTTGATTTTATGGAGACTCGTATGCGGATCTTGGTTGTATGGACACTTCTATGGGGACCTATCTACGGCTCTTGTGCTGTTCACTTGAATATGTGGATGGTATCACCAGACGAATCCATATCAATGTACCAGGATATTCATACTGGAGAGATGTCAATTTCTGTATTCGGAACTATCGTCATAAACCTGGCTTTGATTGCTTTTTGAACCAATGGGTGGTCTGCTCAAATATCTTATGGGAATGATTGAGAGAATGCAAAGAGAACCATGAGCTTTCCTTTTCTATTGGTTCATGGGCCCTACAGAGCCGTATATGGGATTGTCTGATCGCTAGTGAGAATTGTTCCAAGTGGAGACCATTAAGGTGACAACGATTTGATCTCGAATTCTCGTTCTCAAACACTGTCTAGCAACCAACTCTGAGCTCCATATTGACAACACAGAATTTCCACCATGTGCTACTCAACCCCTGTTGACACCACTGCCATATTAATTCTACTCTCCTACTTAGTCTAATCAATAATTTAGTTGTGTAGTGATGTATTTAACCAGGTGCAATGGAATGTGAAACAGTAGTACCGCAATACTGACGGTATCCCAGTTGTTTTCTTCTTTACATTTGGATACCTAAACTTGTATTCGTTAAAGGTTCCTTTCTCTGAGGATCCAGAGTGTCTTATATAACCAAGAAGAGAATATTGGCATCGAAAAACTTTTCATTGGAACAACTATGATGCTCATAGCACTTTAGCAAACTCCTTTTTGATGCTCATAGCACTCCTTTTTGATGCTCATAGCAAACGCCGTATTGTATGTAGTACACTGTTGATCTGGCCATTGTTCGGACCAGACGTCGTAAGCTTCATAATTCCACTATATATAATTTCCTACCTATAGTTGATCTAACTGTACAGTATATACTATATAGTACAGTATACTGTAGAGTATACTGCAGAGTAGAGTGTAGACTAGAGTGTAGACTAGAGTGTAGACTAGAGTGTAGACTAGACTATACTGTAGACTAGAGTGTAGACTAGACTATACTGTAGACTAGAGTGTAGACTAGACTATACTGTAGACTAGAGTATATTATAAAGCAGAGTGTATACCAGAGTATACTATAGAGTATACTGTAGACTAGAGTAGTGAGGGGGGTATTTACTGGAGATGTTTCGAGCCTAGGAATGCCAATGACTGATTCCATTCACCTTAACAAGTGACATGGAATTTAATTGCTTTGCTTTATTTCTCCGGTATTCACCACTTAGCTATATATATAATCACCCGGATTCCCACTTATTGTGAATCCATCAACAAATGAATATAACCCCAAGTATTAGATGTATTCAAGAATCTAACTGTAGACTAAGTGTAGACTAGAGAGTGGACTAAGTGTAGACTAGAGTGGACTAAGTATAGACTAGAGTGGACTAAGTATAGACTAGAGTGGACTAAGTGTAGACTAGAGAGTGGACTAAGTGTAGACTAGAGAGTAGACTTAGATGCAGTATGGAGTATAGTCTAAGGATTATAGAACCATTGACTATTTTTTTTTTTTTTAATTTATCGGAATATTAATTTATCGGAATAGTATATAATGAGAATAAGAACTTTTAGGTGATGAGAATTCTTCAATATGGGAGTAAGTGCGAAATCACTTTTGTAGGGCCAGTGAATGACTGCAAAAAACCGCGAACTACTCACTCCATTCTAGTTAACTCCACTCTAGTCCAGTATACTTCTCTCTCCACTCTAGTCCAGTATACTTCTCTCTCCACTCCACACCAGTTTACTTCTCTCTCCACGCCACTCTAGTCCACTCCACTCTATACTCAATACTACACCAATAGATATAAACCCTAATAAAATTTTCTGTGAATTTGAATTTTAGGGGTAGCTCCTAATTATTTAGAGTGTAGTACTAAAACTATACAACGGGCTATAAAATTGTTAGATCCTCCATAAGTAGTGCCCTACCGATTGAGGTATTTTGGAGTCTACGATGTCTAATCCTAGCAGCAATGGCCACTTCAAGACACTGCGCCCCAATATCGTACAATGTTGGGACGGCGTTCATCGCTATTGTTGTCGAGCTAGGCCTCGTGCTCAACAATACAGTGTTTTTTCAAAACTATTCAAACCACACTACCAAATTAAACAAACCAAGAGTTTAAAAAGTTTCGTACCCCTTCCCACAGTTTTTCAAACCAAATGGCAAATTGCAAATGGGGTGGTGTTTTTCACCCCAACTTTCATTCATTGAAAACATTCATTGAAAACATTCATTGAAAACATTCATTGAAAACATTCATTGAAAACATTCATTGAAAACATTCATTGAAAACAATCATTAAAGACATTCGTTGAAAAATTCAATATTCTGAAATCTCAAATATGGATGATTGCTTCATGTTATAATGTACTACATTTGGGAGTGTTGTAGTACAAATCATGGGTCCAATCATGGGTCTAGTCAAGGGTCCAGTCAAGGGTCCAGTCAAGGGTCCAGTCAAGGGTCCAGTCATGGGTTAAACCGGGACGAAACAGGAATTGGTGTGAATTTCTATTGGTGGTGAGAGAAAACCGGTTCAAGGCGATAGCGCTCTATTTATATTCTTTGTTCGCAACAGCCCCTCATTTGCCGTCACTCTCTGATTTACAGCCATCCGCGCACCACAACATATAAGAACAACATATAAGAACACCCATACTATTGAGACCATTTTTTAACCCACTCTCTAGGCCACTCTCTAGGCCATTCTCTAGGCCACTCTCTAGGCCATTTTCTATACCATTGTTTAAGCCAGTACTTTCATACTATCATGATGTATATACACAAAAGCAAATTGCTGGAGTGCATGAATTGATATCTGAAGATATATATCTTCAGATATGATTGGGTTGACGGCCTTGTTTGGGGTTATGTGGATTGGTTTGAACCATTTTGTCTTGTTGGTTTGAAACAAGTTGTCGCGCTAGTTTGATAGTGCGGTAAAACACTGTATCTTAGTACTTATTGTCTGACAAGAATTTAACAACTATAGTAGCCCACATTACTCTATACTATAGTACATTACACTACATTCCTCTATACTATAGTACATTATACTACATTCCTCTATACTACAGTAGTTCATACACACTACTCTATACTTTAGTAGTTCATACAACACTACTCTATACTAAAGTATTTCAAACTACACTACTCTATACTAAAGTATTTCAAACTACACTACTCTATACTAAAGTATTTCAAACTACACTACTCTATACTACATACTGTATACAAATTACTCTTCACTCCATACTTAGTTATTACTGTATAGTACTCTAAAATGACTGCTATCTAGACTTTATAGATATTATCGGGATATCCAAATGTATAGGGCACTCAAGTATTTGTGCGCACCGGGACCCCCAGACGTAGGCCCCGATAGTGTGGAGTCTCAGTCTCAGTCACCGTGAAGAAGAAAAGGAAAGCCAAACTTTCATTCGACTGACTATAGAAGACATATTAATATGTATCTAAGTCATGAATGTGAAATAGTTGATCATTTCAGAACGGAGCATGAGCCTGCATAGACTTGGGGCATAGACTTGGGGCATAGACAGTGAGGAACAGTCGGCTAGTATTAATTGATACAATATGAAGAATGATCAAATGGACAAAAATACTTCATAAAGAACTGAAGTTGAATATTCAAGTACTTTTTCTCTTGCTATAATGTATTATGGCACAGTGCCGGAGTACTTCCCACTTTTCACCCACTCTATCAATATTAGATATGCTATCCATATTAGATATTCTGTCAATATTAGATATGCTGTTATCAGTTAGCAACATGTAGCCATTGTATTAAGATGAAGCTAACGGCTCTGCAGAAGTTTGTTTTATAGCCCTCCCCAAACTTTTCCTTATTATTCAGCCTCAAACATGGCTCATCAGGTTTTCGACATCAGGTTTTCGACATCAAGAATAATAATCATAATCTCAAACGAGTAGTAGCTCACAAAAAGCATTTTTTCCTTGAATACATAGTCATTCAACACAATAAATCAATAACTCAAAACTGTTAGAACAGTCAGTAAATTTTAGTTTTCAGTACATTATCAGTACCCTTCATCCTAAATAGTTCAGTACCCTTTACTATATTTTAGTAAACACTAGGTGTGATCCATCATAGCAGTCAAGTCTTGGAATTTCCCAAAGAAGTTCCACAATCAAAGAAATTTGTTTTTAAAGAAATTTGTTTTTTGGTCACGATCTTCCATGGTCCCTAAAAAAATGGTTGTAATTCCAGGAGGTGCGAACGAGCTCTCTTTTATATTCGCATGGCTGCAAAACATGAAAGCCCCCTTTTCAAGTCGCGCGCATGAACTGCGAATATATAAGAAGCACACATCCCCTTCTTTTTCCATACTCTTTATTTTTTTGTTTTCCTAACCCAAGTACTTCAGCAGTCCAAAGGTTTCCCAAAGACGTCCACTTTAGTTTCAACGTTTCTATCAACATGATGATTAATACCATATACTGTGCTACTAATTAACAGTCAAGTTAGCAGTTGACCAATTACTAGCCTCACCAGTTTACTAGTGCCATACAGCTTACTTACCTACAATGTACTCTTTTTACTACAAATGACTGAGAAACCACAATTCAACAGTTTACTGTAATTTTCTGGTATAAAAAAAAAACAAAAAAACAAAAAAACAAAAAAACACAAAAAAAAAAATGTACTAGTACAATATATATGGGAGTGGGGAAAGGAGAGACAGACCAAGTTTTTACTGCAGTGCTTCTGTTACAGCAGTAAACCAAATCTTCTCACTATCAGGATTTTAATATGGACACATAATTGGATGTGTGAGATGTTAGGTGGTGGAATACATGTATTATGGTGTCTGAATGCTGTGCGTAGTGGTGGAGTCAAGCCTGAAGAGATACGCCAGTATGCACACCAAACAGATCCACCAAACAGATTCACCAAACAGATTCACCAAACAGATCCATCAAACAGATCCATCAAACAGATCCAGAATCAAATACATCTGATAGTAATTTACCATAGCTTATAATGAAATGTCAACTAAGATCTAAAGTAGGAGTTACTGTAATCTACCCTTACTATAATACTCTACTGTCTATGTATGGTACTCTAGGTGACTATACCTCTGTTTAGACTGGTACTATAGTACTATACTCGGTCTCTACTCTGTGATCTCTACTACTGCGCATTCTCCAGATAAGTGTCTGGTGATGAAATCAATGGAAGTTGAGACTTTATTGGTTAAATCATTCTGATCATAAGTTTGATATGGTCTTCACCTTATTCCGTGACTCGACTATATCCATTGACTTGCACAAACGATTCGTGGTTGAATTACCAGGGACAATGGTGCTATATTCTGTTGCATTCTTAAACAACGTATATCCCTGTATGAGTCAACCTTGTATATGACACTTGCAGTATTTTGAATGCCTGCCATCTTCATCATCGTAAACTGATCCAATTCTAGATACACTGATCCGCTTCTAGATACTAATCTAGATACACTAGATCAAACAAGTCTGCTTGTTCCAAACATTCCAGACTCGATTAATCCAAAACCTTCTGCTTGGTCAAGATCTAGATACACCTAGAAGCACAGATATTCAGATCCACCGAGATCCAGTTAATAATAATGAGATGATCAACCTGGTTCATTTCCTCCAGTTTCAATCCAGATAATCTATCCGGATCAGGAAAATTTTTGGATCTTGATCAGTTGGAGGTACACAATCAATGTTGTTGGATTATGCGTAGAAATTGACGGACTTCGACTTGCGGGCCTGCACCTCACCAATGGCCTCAACAAAATCCTCGTGGCGGATGATGGACTTACCGTTTCTCAAAGCAATCATTCCGGCCTCCACAGTCACTGCTTTCAACTGTGCTCCGTTGAACTCATCCGTGGACCGAGCCAACTCTCTCCAGTTCACCGAGGAACTGTCGCAATTGAGTTTTCTGGCATGAATCTTCAACACAGACTCACGAGCTTCTTCCGAAGGCAAAGGAAACTCGATTTTTCTGTCCAAACGTCCTGAACGCAATAATGCCGGATCGAGAGTATCCACACGGTTTGTAGCGGCCAACACCTTGACACGGTCGTCGGACCCAAACCCATCCAACTGGTTCAACAACTCCAACATAGTGCGCTGCACCTCTCTGTCTCCAGATTTATCAGAGTCGAAACGCTTGGTTCCAATGGCATCCAATTCGTCAATGAAGATGATAGTTGGAGACTTCTCCTTGGCAAGGGCAAATGCATCACGCACCAACTTGGCACCGTCTCCAATGAACATCTGAACCAATTGAGGAGCAGCCAACTTCAAGAACGTAGCCCCAGATTGTGCTGCACATGCCCTGGCAAGCAACGTCTTTCCAGTACCCGGAGGCCCGTACATAAGTGCACCTTTGGGGGGCTTGATACCCAAGGTCTTGAACTTTTCTGCTTGTTTCATGGGCAACACCACGGCCTCAATCAACTCCTCGATTTGTTTATCCAAGCCACCGATATCAGAGTAATCCTCGGTGGGTTTCTCGTCCACCTCCATGGCCTTAACACGCGAGTCGTACTCTGAAGGTAAGGTATCCAAAATGAGGTAGGAATCTTTATTGACACCAATCAAATCATTTGGTTTCAATTTTTCTGGAGCAACCAATCCAACAAGCGGCAAGAAAATGGTCTGTCGAGTCAGAGTCTTGATGACCGCCAGCTTACCCAGTCTAGCAGCATCAGTATCGACATTAGCACCTTGTTCCACAGCCTCTTTTTCTGCATCAATATTCAAGATCTCCACAACATTCCCCACCAAATACGGCAATTGCTTGTTGTTGTTGATTTTCTCCTGGTTATCCTTGATCCGTTCAGTCATGACGGCCTTTTCGTGCGAAAGACGCTGTGACTCGGAATACATCACCTGGATGTCATTGTATAAGAGCTTTGTACGGTTGATGATATCCTGCGTAGAGGAGTTGGTGATCTCGGCCTGGAACGAGTCATCCTGGTCTAATTCCTCTAGCGTAGTCATGATGGAGGAGTGGAGTTTGAGTTGTAGGTTGCCACCGCGGTCGATTTGAGAGTGTACACTTGCACCCGTACACCAACACACATACCAACACACAACCACTTTTACACCCACTTTTACACCCGTGCACCAAAAACCACCCGCGTAACTACAATACGTCAGACCCTCTACTTGTGGTAGTAATGGTATATAGCCGTACACCCGTACACCACAAAATTAAAAAAAAGACCTATACACCATGAAACAGGCATTTCAAACACAATGACATACATCTGAGTGTTTCATCTCTGTTTCATCTTTGTTTCTCTCATTTTAGTTTCTGTTACATCTGTTTCATGTTTGTTTCATGTTTGTTTCATGTTGATGTACCTGCATATTCCCACGCAGTGAGTGCAACAGAATAGCTAGCACACCATTTCAACCACGACATGAGTAGACCGTTCCAGCCCAAACTCCAGTCGATCCCGTCGGTCCTGCACATCAGCCGGCCCCGTGGCGGCCCCGATGGCCCCGATGGCCCCGATGGCTCCGATGGCCCCGAACATCAATTGCCTGTTCCGGAAATCCCCTCCGAGCCCAACACCTTTGCATCTGCCCCCACCTCCGTTTCACATCCAAAACCCCCAACGTTCCAACTCGACGCACCATTTGTCGCCACCCCTCGGGGCCAATCTGAAACAATTAATAGTGATTCCGAAACAAGTGCTTCTAAAAATAGATTCTTTTCAGAACCTTTTAAAGCAAGGGATGATTCTATTGATGCGGATTTTGATATGGACTTCCATGAACCTTTACCAAGTCACGTGCCCGTCTTTCCTAATAAAGGAATAGGTTTGGAGATTTCTGAACCGTTTACTGGAAATTCTAAAAGTTCTAAAAATAACTTTGATTCTGGGATCACTTCAGGAAACACTTCAGCGAACGCTAATGGAACCCCTGGTGTACGGGTTTCAGGGCCCTCTCTCACTGATTCTGTTCAATTCAGTGTTCCCCCTCAATTTCCTGATTCTAATCAATTTACTGGTTCTAATCAAATTAATGGTTCTAATCAATTCAATGTTTCTAGTCAATTTACTGATTCTAATCAATTCAATGAATCTAGTCAACATACCAAAAATGGGGTTCAAAATCCAGAAAAAATGGGTTATAATACTCACCAACCCATATTAAAGCCTACTCAACCAATTGGTGCGGCTCTTCCAGCCTTAGTGGCTATTCCCCTTTTGGTCAGCTCCAGTAACCTTTCGCTTCTGGCAATACAAGATAGTTCGGTTATCGCACGACTCGCCATGGCTCTTCTCCAGACGTGTTTACTTCTTTTGGCCACTCGGGGTGTTTGCAAATATACACAGAAAACGGCTGTTCTTGGTTCAGCCAGTTTTGCAGCAGCTGCTTTTCTGTTTTTTGTGGCGTGTCTGATTTTACCTCATACAAGAACAGCAACTCTTCTTTTCTGTGTATTTGTGAGTCCAATCAATTTGGCCTTGCCAATCTTTTTCATTTATGATATTTACTCAATAGTGAGTCAAACTCTGACATTGCTGAATCTGGGGTTTAATTTGGTGGCCTGTGTATCTGGATACGTGGCCTTATTAACATGTTACTTTCTTGTGCAACGTGTGATTAAAGGCAAACTGGACCCTGTTCATGTGCCGTTAGTGGGTGTTGTTTTGGGAGCAGTGGCTGCGATGACAGTGCTCGTGACCGTATACATGGATCGGATACACCTTCCCTTTTTGGGGATTTCCACGGCCACAGCTGCCATTTTGGCATTTCTGTACCTGGACTCACTTCTTGGATGCAAGCGAAACCTTGTGCTTGTGGCCATGTTCTCATATGGGCTTGAAAGTTTTGTTCTTAAAGCCAGACCCTATGGTTTTCTCGATGCAATGGTGTGTATGGGAATCCCAATGCTAGTGAAGGTGGAGCGGAGGGAATTGGAGCACCCGAAAAAATATGGGGGTTCTTTGGAGGTCCTGGAAAAAGATGATAAGCCTCGAATGCTTAAAGAAATCTTGGCTCATTCAGATACAAGGGCCATCTTTAACTTCCTCATGCTCAATACGGCATTCATGTTCGTGCAGCTTGTATACAGTTTCCGGTCCAAATCATTGGGGCTTTTATCGGATTCCTTGCATATGGCTCTTGATTGTGCATCATTAGCATTGGGATTAGTGGCTGGAGTGTTGCTGAAAAATGAGGTGGATGTGAACTCCAAGTTCCCATTTGGACTCCGCAATTTCGAGATCTTAGCGGGTTTTGCTAATGGAACATTACTTGTGGGCATTTCAGGAAGCATCATATTCGAAGCCATAGGAAGGTTATTCAATCCTGTATCGTTGCAACAAACCACGGAATTGATTATTGTTTCCATTCTTGGGCTATTGGTTAATATCGTGGGGATCTTTGCATTCAACCATGGACATTCTCATGGACACTCGCATGGACACTCTCATGGACATTCTCATGGACACTCTCATGGACATTCCCATGGACACAGCCAATCCCAAGAGACTTCCCATTCCCACTCTCACACCCACGAATCAAGCTCTCATGAAAAGTGTGGAGATTCAGATGGTTCTGGTGAGACTGTGGAGGAAATGAACGATAATATGAGGGGTATTTTCCTCCATATTTTGGCAGATACTTTGGGATCGGTTGGTGTGGTGATCTCTACAATCCTTACCAAACTTTTCACATGGCAAGGGTTTGATCCTGTGGCTTCCATCATCATTGCGGCCTTAATCTTCATGACTGCACTTCCACTTATGAAGTCGACTGCATCTACGCTTCTCCTTAAATTGGATACACGAAAGGAAAACGCCGTGAGGGATTCGCTTAATGGCTTAACCAAAATCAAGGGCATTAAGTCGTTTACTTCGCCCAGGTTTTGGGCTGCTGATAAGAATATCACGGGCTTGATCCATGTGCAGGTATACCGGGGTGAAAACACTGCCCATTTGCGGAAACAATGTGAGGCAGTGTTTAAAGAGAATAATATTGATGCTTTGATCCAAATGGAAAATGATTACGATGCCTGCTGGTGTCGTAGCTAAGTTATTACTGTGTGTGGTGTATATGGTGTTCTTTTCTGGTGTTCTTTTCTGGTGTTCTTTTCTGGTGTACTGATGTACAGTTTCTGGTGTACTGATCTGATCTATTGATGAGGATGCTTAACAAATCAACCCATCGCGAACTGTTTCCACACCATGTCTAGAGTCGGGGTACTAGTGCTTGGCCCAGCGGGCGCAGGCAAATCGACATTTTGCAACTCCATCATCTCTCACATGCAGTCGATCGGGCGCCGGGCGCATATTGTCAATCTCGATCCAGCCGCAGAGGCAAAAGAGTATGAGTTCACAGTGGATATTCGAGACTTGATCACTTTGCAAGATGTCATGGAGGAAATGGATCTTGGACCCAATGGTGGGTTGGTTTATTGTTTTGAATATCTCCTTAATAACTTGGACTGGCTCGATGAGGAGATTGGTGACTATAATGATGAGTACTTGATATTTGATTGTCCGGGGCAAATTGAACTCTACACGCATGTTCCAGTTCTCCCTACGATTGTTCGGCACCTCAAAACGCTGTTGAATATCAATTTGTGTGCTACGTATTTATTGGAGGCCCCTTTTGTGGTGGACCGGTCCAAGTTTTTCAGTGGTGCTCTCAGTGCAATGTCAGCAATGATTCTTTTGGAATTACCGCACATTAACATTTTATCCAAAACTGATTTGATCAAAAATGATGTGTCTCGCAAAGAATTGAAGCGTTTCCTAAATCCAGACCCTTTGGTCTTGGAATCTGCTCAGGCTGAGCGTGAATCCAAGTTCAATGAAAAGTACGCTCGCTTAAATAAAGCCATAGCGCACTTGGTGGATGATTTTGGCATGGTGCAGTTTCTCCCGCTCGATTGCTCGCAGGATCTGACGCTGGTGGCTACGATTTTGAGTTATATTGATGATGTGACGCAATGGTCTGAGGGGCAAGAGCCAAAGGAACCGGTGGATGAGTTGGAGGTGGAGGAAGAGGTCTGAGGTCGACCATTGAGGTCTTCGATCTTCGATCTCAGACCTCAAGACTGAAGACCTCACGACTGAAGAAGATGAGTTTTAAATCTTGTTCTTAGACCTCAAGCTTGAAGACCCTTTAATCAAGGACCTTGTATCGAGGATCTTGACCTCAGATCTCAAATTTGAAGACCTTGTGATCTCAGACCTTGAACTCAGACCTTGAATTAGACCTTGATCCCAGACCTTCAAGAGAAAGACCAATATTGAATCTGTGTGGGGTCGAGATCGAAGAGCTAAGAGAGAAGAGGAGATCAGTCTGCAATGTCCTCAAGAGAAGCAGGTGATAGAAATATCTGAGATGATTTTCAAGAGAGAGGTTACGGGTCTAAGATTGAAGAGTTTGTGATTGAAGAACTCATAGTTGAAAGTAGCAGTCTCAGATCTCCCTGATAAAGAAGGAGAGATGAGTGCTTGAATCCACTTGCCAGAGATTGAAGAAGAAAATCATAGGTCTAAGATCCGAAGAAGGAATTTGAAAGTCAGAAGATGAAGATGCAAGAATGGAGTGTTAGAACTTTTAAGCAGGTCGTCGGATATGAAACAAAGTTATATATCAGCAGTATATTCGAATACGGTTGTATGACTTAGATGAATCCTTAAGGACCTTCTAATCAGGCGAACCTGTGAGTTCTATATACTTCTCTGTTGTCGTATGGGACAACAGCCAGCCTTCCGAATAGGGATCAATTCGTGGATCCTATTGGCTCTTTTTGAAACCCGATTAGGATTCTCCACGGCGTCTGCATCTCTTCCTTTGCAACGTGCGTCAGCACGCCAATGGCTTGGTTACGGCTTGAGGCCGCGCTCCGGATTGGCCTTGTTAGTAGGATCCATAAGCACTGAATACTCAATTCTAGCGCTCATAGGATTTTTTCTAACACACACTAGCAAAATGAAACAAAGAAACACCATCAATATCATTGACAATGATGATGATAATGACAAGTAGATCTAAGGATTCTCACCCTGGAATATCTCCAGGATATCTCCCAGGATATCTCTCAGAATTTCCCCCAGAATATCTCCCAGAACTCCATTCTGGAGATAATAAGAAGTTCTCATATAATAAATATGGAACTGTCTTTCCCATTCCTTCTCAAACCTTCTCAAACCAATAACTTAAAGAGTTTCGTACACTCCTTCTAACAAGGTATTGTATACAGGATAACACAGGATATTACAGGATATTACAATATAATAAGGAAACCCACCTCATGTTCCTTCCCGTTCCTTCCCGTTCGGTCCCGTTCCTTCCCGTTCCTTCCCGTTCCTTCCCGTTCCTTCCCGTTCGGTCCCGTTCCGTTCCGTCTTGACCCTTTGATTGGTACTTCAAGCAACTCCCAAATGTAGTCCATATCAGGCAATCCCCCAGAGTTAAGATTTCAGGATGTTGAATGTCTTTAATGAATGCTTTAATGAATGCTTTAATGAATGCTTTAATGAATGCTTTAATGAATGCTTTAATGAATGCTTTAATGAATGCTTTAATGAATGTATTTAGTGAATGCTTTAGTGAATGCTTTAATGAATGTATTTAGTGAAGGTGTTCAATCAGTGTGTTCAATGAATGAAAGTTTGTGTAAGCCACTTGGTTGGTAAAAGATTTTATGAAGAGGTAGGAAACTTTTAGAATTACTGGATTGAATAATTTTGAGAAAAAAACATTGAGAAAAAAAAAACACTAGTACAGTGTTTTTCAAAACTATTCAAACTAGTGCGGCAGTATGATTCAAACCACCGCGACAAAAAGTTTCGTACCCCTTCGCACAATCTTACAAACCAAATTTGCGTAGTGTTTGGTTTGAAACATGTTGTCGCGGTGGTTTGAATCATTTTGTCGCACTAGTTTGAATAGTTTTGTCACGGTGGTTTGAATAGTGTCGAAAAACACTGTACATTATAAATGTTATGTTCTTTAATACATTTATGCCTAAACTTGTATTCGTTGATGGTTCCTCAAAGAGAGGAACCGGGGTGGCTTATATACCTTTGAGAGAAACGTGGCTGCGAAAAACTCTCCACCAGAACAATGGTAAGGATTGTTCTGGAATGTTTGAAAGAGGTCATCTATGCACTAAGTGCTCTGATGGCCAAACGCCGTATCACTATTGTACCAATATTCGGACTGAGAGGCTTCATAATACCTTCATAGGCAGGGCCCAGCCTATGGTGGATCTAACAATAAAGGTCATGCTAGAGTATAGATCAAGTAGGACTACTGGTCCTGGTACTGCAGTGTGTAACCAAGGACCAGTATTAGTGTTCAGTAGTTGTTCACTTACAGGAATACAATGTACTAGTTTTCATACAGTAGTAGTGAGATATACACTGTTAGATTCTTGTTATAACGTTAAGTACTAAGTTATCTTTATTCGTTGATGATTCCTCAAGTGAGGAATTTGAGTTACTTATACAGTGATTTTCAAAACTATTCAAACCAATGGGAGAAAAACGTTTGGAACCAGAACTAGCAAAAATATACCTAATGATAATTCAAAAAGTTTAGTTCCCCTCCGCCCAGTCTTTCAAACCAAATGACATGATATTTCAAACACAAACTTTCATTAGAATTCAATCTTCTGACTTCTTAACTCTAGCGGCTGGTTTGAATGATTTTGAAAAACACTGTATAACGTTTCAAGAGTCTAGATCGCTGCGGAACAACTCCTTAGCGATCGTTTTTGTACTCACCTCAGTTCATCCTAGTACTCCATACAATGAGGCGAAGTAGTCGGCTGAATAGAAGTCTGAGTAGAAGCCCGAGTAGAAGCCTGAGTAGAAGCCCGAGTAGAAGCCTGAGTAGAAGCCCAAGTAGAAGCCTGAGTAGAAGCCCAAGTAGAAGCCTGAGTAGAAGGCTGAGTAACAATAGCCATTGTATCATGCAGAGAGGTTTCATAATATCCCAATAGGTAGATCCCTACCTATGGTGGGTCTGACATACACAGTGTTTTTTTTACTGTATTGAATTGCTACGAAAGGCAGTAGTACTTGTTAGATCCACAATAGGTAGAACACTACCTATTGATGTATTATGGAGCCTACGATGTCCGATTCTGTCATTGTTTATTACAAATGCCGTGTCACGGCATTTGACCATTATGACAACTCGGGAGTCAGAGGTCTCTTTCGAACATTCCAGAATAATGTTCCATATTGTTCTGGTGGAGAGGTTTTCGGTCACACGTTTCTCTCAAAGTTATATAAGCCACTCCGGTTCCTCTCTTTGAGGAACCCTCAACGAATATAAGAGTTTAGGCATAAATGTATTAAAAAAATAACAGTACTACTGTAGTACTACTGTAGTAATACTGTAGTAATACTGTAGTAATACTGTAGTAATACTGTAGTAATACTGTAGTACTACTGTAGTAATACTGTAGTAATACTGTAGTAATACTGTAGTAATACTGTAGTAATACTGTAGTAATACTGTAGTAATACTGTAGTAATACTGTAGTAATACTGTAGTAATACTGTAGTAATACTGTAGTAATACTGTAGTAATACTGTAGTAATACTGTAGTAATACTGTAGTAATACTGTAGTAATACTGTAGTAATACTGTAGTAATACTGTAGTAATACTGTAGTAATACTGTAGTAATACTGTAGTAATACTGTAGTAATACTGTAGTACTACTGTAGTAATACTGTAGTAATACTGTAGTAATACTGTAGTAATACTGTAGTAATACTGTAGTAATACTGTAGTAATACTGTAGTAATACTGTAGTAATATTGTAGTATTGGGATACCTAGTGCAGGATTAAAATGGTACCAATAGTGATCAAAATCAATAGCCTAGTGGTGCTAGTAGGAAGGAACCAAAGTATTGGATTGGTATGAAAACTTTGAAAAATACTATATACACTATATATACTATAAATAGTTGTGAGGGAATACTTAGTTAATTGACTTCCGGGCGGTGCTTCCTGACTCCAATGGACGATTGACTAAGAAAAGTGAGCCTTCACTGTAGGTGGGCGAGAAGCCGTGCACCATTTACATACAGTGTTTTTCATAACTATTCAAACCAGCCTCCAGATTTAAGAATTCAAAATATTGAATTCTAATGAAAGTTGGTGTTTGAAATATTATGACATTTGGTTTGAAAGACTGTGTAAAGGGGCAAGAAACGTTTTGAGTTATTGGTTTGTTTAATTTTGTTAGTTCTGGTTCCAAACATTTTGCCCTCTGGTTTGAATAGTTTTGAGAAACACTGATATGCATCTCTCAAACCCAAATTTCACTATGACCTGATGTATGACTTGGTGCCATACACGAGGGGCCTGCTTCAATCCATATAAAGACTCCCTTAATCGGAGGACTAAGTGTTCTTTTCCTGGTTGAACATAACCTTCTGGTTGTCTCATATAGACTTCTTCCTCTAGTACACCGTTCAAGAACGCAGTCGTGACATCCATTTGTCTTATCACCAACCCTTGCTTCACTGCAATGGCTAGGACCATCCTTAAGCTCTCGTATCTGATCACCGGAGAGAATGTTTCTTGATAGTCAATACCTTCCTTCTGAAAGTTCCCTAAGACCACAAGTCTTGCTTTTTATACGCCGTTATCTTTTAGTGCCAATACCCACTTGGCACCTATTGGTTTCCGCCCTCTTGGTGCCCTCTTGGTGCCGTCTTGGTGCCGTCTTGGTGCCGTCTTGGTGCCGTCTTGGTGCCGTCTTGGTGCCGTCTTGGTGCCGTCTTGGTGCCCTCTTGGTGCCCTCTTGGTAATTCGACTAACTCAAACGTTCCGTTCGTATCATGAGCACTCATTTCTTTATCACACGCTTCAGTCCAGAGTATCCTGCTCCTCAGACACATGGCCTCCTTATAGCTCCTGGGGACACCTTCGATTTCATTCGGTTGTGTTTCTAGAGTTCGAACCCAATCAATCTTTGAAGGATCAATTGGCGGCATTTGGTCGTCCAGACTCATCTGCAAACACCGCGTCAGTTCTATCTCTCTATTCTCAAAGTTATTCAGGCCTGAATTGTTATCTTCGAGACACACTCCCCCTGAAATGGCGAGCTGTTTGAGATGGTTCTCCAACAGTGGTCCCTCACAATGCTCCCCCTCAACAGTTGACCCGTCCGAGTAAACAGCCCGAATACGACGTCTCCGTGTTGGTATAAGGGTACGCCAGGTCATTACAGCTTTCTGAGCCGCCAAACGTCTTGACCTTTTGCACCTGCCATCGTCTGAGCTAGCGATATCTCCCTCTGTTTCTCAAAACTATTTAAACCAGTGCGACAACACAATTCAAACCACACTAGCAAAATTAAACAAGTCAATAGTTCGGCAAATTACTGTTTCTAATACTTAATAGAGCTTTCACATAAACATTTTATTTCAAATCTTTTCCTTGGTCCTTAACACTTTTTAAGTCGTAACTACGAGACTCTTTTTAACTATGGAGTGACCATTGTAATGACCATTGTAGTGACTATATTGTAATGACCATTGTAGTGAAATGCAGATAATAGTAGAAGGAAATGCAGATAACAGGAGAAGGAAATGCTGGCAACAGGAGAAGTAGATACTGGCAACAGGAGAAGTGGATACCGGCAAAAAGAGAAGGCAATAGTAACTGAGTTATATCTCCTGGTCCCTTGTCTCTGGTCTCTGGTCTCTGGTCTCTGGTCTTATTGGTCTGTTTAATTTTTGTAGTTCTGGTTTGAAACATACAAAGAACTCCTTTACCTAATCTTAGATAGTTATAGTCTAATACAGATATCATTAATTAGCTAAGAGTATTCATAACGCTGTTTGGTGAGTTCCTACTATTAGTAGCCGTTCAGAATACGCAGTCATCGTGAGGTCATCGTTCCTGGAAGATCCGATTAACATTGACAATCCGTTAGAAGCTTAAACCTCATGCGAATACAGGCTTAACGTCCCAGGTCGCATAATAATTCTAACATTTATTGTGGCACTGGTTTGAATAGTGCTCAAAAAGACTGTACAGTGTTTTTTATAAGTACAGTGTTTTTCAAAACTAATCAAACTAGTGTGCCAAAACTAATCAAACTAGTGCGACAAAATGTTTCAAACCACCCTAGCAAAATTAAACAACCCAATACACATAATCCCCCAAAAAAGGTCTTCAAACCAATCATATCTTCAGATATCATTCACGCACTCTAGCAATTTGCTTTTATATATATATATATATATATATCATGATAGTAGGGAACTAGTGCTTTGAACAATGGTATAAGTAATGGCCTAGAAAGTGGTTAAAAAAAAAGAGTCTCAATGGTGGGGACCTCTGTTCTTATATATGTTGCGATGCGCGGATGGCTGTAAAAGAGAGCGGATGGCTGTAAAAGAGAGCGGATGGCTGTAAAAGAGAGTGGTGGCTGTAAATCAGAGAGTGGTGGCAAATGAGGGGATGTTGCGAACAAAAAATATAAATAGAGCGCTATGCCCACGAAACAATTTTCTCTCCCCAATAGAAATTCATACCAGTTCATGTTCCATCCGTCTGTTTTGACCCTTGATTGGTACTGAAAGACTCCCAAATGTGAAACATATGGTATGAAACAATCATTTAGATTTAGGAATTCAGAGGCTTGAATTCTAATGAAAGTTGGGGTGAAATATCATGCCATTTTGGTTTGAAAGATTGTGCGGGGAGTTAGGAAACTTTTTTGGATCATTGGTTTGTTTAATTTTGCTACTGTGGTTTGAAACATATTGTCGCAGTGGTTTGAATAATTTTGAACAACACTGTACGAAACTTCTTGTCGCGGTGGTTTGAATCATACTGTCGCACTAGTTTGAATAGTTTTGAAAAACACTGTATTGTCGCAGTGGTTTGAATAGTACTCAAAAAGACAGTACAGTGTTTTTCATAACTACAGTGTTTTTCATAACTATTTAAACTAGTGCGACAAAATGATTCAAACTGGTGCGACAAAATGTTTCGCACCATAAAGGCAGAATGGTTCAAACCAGCGCAGCAAAACGATTCAAACCACACTATCAAAGCGATCCAAACTACACTAGCAAAGCGATCTAAACTACACTATCAAAATTGAACAAACCAATCCGCATATTATAACCCCAAACAAGGAAAACAGTTCAGTTCCGTCCGTTTGGACCCTTTGATTGGTACTGCAAGACAACACTCAGACACTCTCCAATGTACAACATATAAGGCAATCATCCCCCAATATTTTTCAGAATACAGTGTTTTTCAAAACTATTCAAACTAGAGCGACAAATGGTTTGGAACCACACTAGCAAAAATAAACAAACCAATGTTTCAAAAAGGTTCGTGCCACTTCACACAGTCTTTCCACCTCACACAGTCTTTCCACTTCACACAGTCTTTCTACTTCACACAGTCTTTCTACTTCACACAGTCTTTCCACTTCGCAGTCTTTCAAACCAATAACTCGAAAAGCTACATACAATTCAATATTCTGAAATCCCGAAAAAATCTGGACGATTGCCTCTTATTATAATGTACTACATTTGGGAGTGTTGCTGCAGTACCAACCAAGGGTTAAAGTGGAAAAGGAACATGAATCGGTTTCCTTGTTTGGTGGGTTACGTGTATTGGTATGTTCAATTTTGCTAGTGTGGTTTAAACCACTCTGTCTTTTTGGCTCGAACCATTTTGTCGTGCTCGTTTGAAACATTTTGTGTCACTGGTTTGAATACTTTTGAAACACACTGTATTGAATTTTTATGAAGGTTGGTGTGAACCCTATTGAATTATGATGTCACTTAAATAAGGATTCCACGAGGTGAATTATCCATTCAAAACACCTTTTTGTCCATCAACTGTCCATCAACTGTCCATCAACTGTCCATCAACTGCCCATAACCTGTTCAATTATAGTGACTTATAGTGACTTATAGTGACTGGTAGTAACTGGTAGTACAGTTAAAACAGACATTATGCCATTTGGTTTGAAAGGATATGCGAAAGGGTACGGATTTTTTTTGAAATATTGGTTATTGGTTTATTTGATTTTGTTAGTGTGGTTTGAATCGTTTTATGGCACTGCTTTGAATAGTATTCAAAAAGACTGTACTAGTATGGAAGAAATGCCCTTGAAGAGCTTGCGCAGGATGAGGGAAGTTTTGATGAAACGGCTGAAATTTACATGAACGGAGAACTCTTTCCCCCCCCCCCCCCCAAAAAAAAAAAAAAAAAAAAAGCCAACGATTCTCTGGTCTGGTTGATTTGAAAACGCCATGCGCCATGCCCTATTATGTTATTATGCGGAACATACCCTATTATGGGGAACATACCCTATTATGGGGAACATACCCTATTATGGGGAACATACCCTATTATGGGGAACATACCCTATTATGGGGAACATGCTCGTAAGGAAAATTGACGGGTTTGAGTTTGTGTGGCACTATAATGAGGAATATGACATTCATTTAAGCTATGTCTGAATTCTCTCTGATCCCTGTAGTTACAATTGTAGAGACGTTATTTATTGTTTGGGTTATGAGCCATGTGGCTTCGTGTATGCAGGACACACGTAGAATGTATTTTGAGTACCCCCATTCAACGCTATTCCATAGTTTAATATGCATAGATTATGATACATCTATCATTATCTTTTTCATATTCATCTGATCATCTTTATTCTGGCCTGAAACACTCCTGAAACACTGGATTACTGGATTCAGAACTACTGATCAATGATACACTTCTGAAACACATCTAAAACAATTCACAAGCAGTTCTAAAACAGTTCCGACATACTCATGAATTGTTGGGCCGCTTGGGAATTTTTTAAGCAGTTTTAAAACACCTGAAACACCTGAAACAAACATGAAACAAACATGAAACACATCTAAAACACATCTAAAACACATCTAAAACACATCTTAGAAACACCTACTGAATACTATATCCTAAATCATCACTTTTTTCACCGTCCCCCACCCCTTTCCTCCACATGATCTTCATTATTTCCAAATCCGTTTCTTCTTGAAATGTGCGCGAACCAAACGTGTTTATTCGTTTTTTACTCAAATAGTTTGCTCACCTCCCAACCATCCGTCCACCAAAAACACCCCCAAATCCCAAGAACAAGAAAAAAAGCAAACCATTTTTTTTTTCTTTTAGAGTTGCAGATTAAAATTTTGGAATTGCTTGGTTTATCTCCTGCACATAAACTCGCTCCAGAACTCTCCCCCGTTTTTTTGTTTTTTTGCTAAAAAGCCAAGCCTATTTACTGTTTGTTTCACCTGTGTATTGACGTTTCTCCGGTGACCTAACTCCACCAAATGGCCATAGAAAAATATCCCAAAATCAAAAAAAAAAAAGACTCTAATATACACAATGACCTTCTCTCTCCATTTCCCCAAACTCTGCTCGTTTTTTTTTCTGGTTTTTTTTGGTGTACGGATAGCTAAGTCTACGTAAGAAGTTGTATTAGAATCTCCCTGCATATACGTCTTTCCCCGGTTTCTGGGTGACTACATTAGTGAAACTCGCCGGACTTTTTGGTTTTGGTTTCTTGGGGGTCCTATTTTGGAATTGTGCTCCTGCACCTAGCCCATTTTCTTTTTCTTTTGCTCTTGTCCAAGCTTGCTAATCGTTGCCCGTATTAGACTCCCCTCGGGTTACCAGTTTCGTTGATCTCATGCCTCTACTGTATACACTCCTTCTTATTAATAACCTTTATACCTTTAACCACCATCTCACAATCACTACTGATCTACCTAAAACTTTGCTGCTGTGTTTCCTAAGTCGCTACCCCACGGATACGTGTTGTCCTGCAGACAGGGCCTTGCTGCATATACTAAATCCACCATAAGAAACAGACACGTGGAACTGCTAAAATACCAAGTGAAACCCCAAGCTTTCAAGTCTCTAAATCCAACCCAGAATACCCGGTTCTTGCGAAATCCATCTTCCAATATGAGCCCATTTTCATGGGGGAGTTCCTGCACATAATATACGAGCTCATCCCTCCAAAAAACTTTTTTTTTTTCAAACCCAACCACCCATTATTCCTTCACCCAACGACCGTCATCGAAACAATAAGCCCTATTCCAATGTCATCCATTTGCAGTCGAACAGTCTTGTCGCAAGAGTACGTCATGCAGGATGCCATGCACAGTGGATATGCAGACCGAATTGCACTCGCAGAATGTCGCACAGTATGCGTCTTGCATGGACAAGGAAAAGGAGATTGTGCGTTGCTCGCATATAATCACGCTTTTTTCCTGCGCTATCAATGCACCTAAATAGGCGAGCTGGAGTCGTCCTAACAGCGGAATTTCGAATCCCGAGTCAAAACTACCCCGTTGGGAACGCCACATATTCATACCGTTACCCTCGGAATACCCTGAGAGAGCCCCTTTGAAAAGCCACTCCTTCCTTTTTTGGCGGTAGAGGGTTTTGGATCATGTCTCCAGAACCAAGTGCTTATGAATCAGCCCATCGTCACAAGCCTATTCCGGACACGAGCTTAAATGTCGGGCCATTCCGACCGGGTCTGCATATAGGCCATGGACGTCTGCTGCTGGCTTTCATGCAAAGCAATGCGCATAAGCATGCAACTGAAAAACCAAACATGCAGCGAGAGTGCTGCCATCTTTCGAAGCTCTGACTCTCAGCCATCGACTCTCGCTCCCTGTACCATTTGAGGCGTATCCTACTTCTTACTAACAAGCCTCTCAAGCAGAATGTAACATCTATCCTGCGTATGCGAACCGGTGATGCTAAAGCAGGGGATATGTACGAGGGCAATGTAGTATGGGTATTTGAAACCACACCTCTGTTACATTGGTATGAGCCCTATCCGTGGTAAAGCGTTCTGAATTCAGGGGAGGGAGATGCTAGAAGGCTAAATGTGAAATGAGTTTAGCATGCAACGCAAGAACAGAGAAGCTTCTGTTTTAGTTCAAGTGAATCTTCTTTCAATGCACCTGTAGACTGTGCATTGATGCAACCTTCACTATAAATCGGCCACGTGCAAGTAGTACTTACGAACCGGACGCATGAGCCCGCCACCAACGAAACCCTGACCAGGGAAACAAATCACACGATGACATAAGTTCGCGTTACCTGTCATTAACAATCAGTACATCCTCGGTTTGGTGCACCCGGCTGCGGTTCTATACAGTCAAAAGCTTCTTTAGAAAATTCCTTACAATAGAGAAGCTTAAATCCGGCTCGCTTAGCCTGCTTCTAGAATAAAAAAAGACGTCTTTGGCGGTGGTTTCATGCGGAAGAAATGAAACCCCAGGCTATGGCCGTGAAATCACTTCCCATGCATTTCGGTGACAGCACTGCATTTATGATACACCTATGCGTTTGCCGTGGAAAAACGAGTCGATGGTCGTAAGGAGGACATGACAAGATGGGCGGCGCACCCGTACACCAGGAGTTGAACTAAAATACCTGCCCGGGCTACGGCGCACTACAAGCGCCGCTCTTATCATGTGACAGAGAACAAGCGCCCTGCAGGTGTCAAGGCGAGTTTTGCTCGCTTGCAGATACCTAAAGAGAACAATCCATTGATGTGCGATTTTAGATGTGAGTTTAAGACGTGCTTGGAAAAATGACGCGCAATTCCCACGTGCATGGTAACAACGAGAACTTTAATAACAGTGCATGAAAACGGTTTAAGGCTAGCGTTTCAGCCAAGGAATGGGCCCAGCTGGGATTCTGTTTGCCAGAAATTCATTTGCTTTTGCAGGAATACAAAACCGAATCTCGCATCACGCATTCTAGATGACGACACTGTTGAGTCGGGTCGCTAATCCGACGGTCGATGCGCCCGAGCTGCGCAAATGCATCGGCAATCCTGCGCTTAGTCCCTGCGCGCAGCTTTATTGTGTTCGCTTAATTTTAAGATTCCGCTGGAGTACTAACAACTGTCAGCCTAGCAGCACGATTTTTTGTTCCAGCGGGGCCAATGCTGATGGCAAGCATAAGCGCTCAACTGCACTCATTGCATCTTTCTTATCTTTGAGATCATCGTGTGACGGTGATGGAAGCCGAAGGTTGGAAAGATGGTTTTAAAGATGCTTTCAAAAATATGCAGAGTAAACGCAAGGTAGGAAAGATTCAGAAAGCACCAAGAAATCGTGGAGTACGCCTCCAAGAAGATTATGGAAAATTCTGTACAGAATTCTTGGGTAAATGCCCCCTCCAGTTCTTCAACAAACATTACTAAGGCCCCAGCTTAAGCATGTGTACCTAAGACAAAAGCACAAGCCACTTAAGAGACGGTACATAAGAGCAGGATTTAAGCAGCAGTACTTAAGAAAACGTACTTAAGAGCACTTCACGGAAAGAACTTGGCCAGCACTACTTGGATGGTTTCCAAAGCATCTAAGCTTGAGACCGTCATCTCTACGAGAATCGGCCAGTAGTTTAGGTGGGTTTGTGAGCGATCCGCATATCTCAATGTACAGTGGGTGGGGATATATCAATATCGGAATATCTTAACACCGGAATATTGCATACTCAATCAATATTTGGGCAAACAAAAAAAGGCAGAGCAGAGAACAAGAGTGCATATAGAAACCAGCTTACAGAAAAGCGGACTTCCGAATAGTCCGTTTGTCCTTCTGTCCAGTCCGTCTGTCCAGTCCTATCCGACCAATCAGTTCCCTTCATTGGGTCTGGATCTAAGTCTAAATCTGGATCTAAGTCTAAACCTGGATCTAAATCTGGTCCTAAATCTGGTCCTAAAATTTGACCTAAATTTGGGGCTGGCTCTGGATCTAGCATTAATAGTCTAGACTGGACTCGATTCTAAAATTAGAAATCTTTTTGGATTGTAATTGAATTGTAATTGAATTGTAATTGAATTGTAATTGAATTGTAATTGAATTGTAATTGTA
>NLAW01001533.1:0-22054 GCA_002370915.1 Metschnikowia lochheadii | reverse complement strand
TCACTGTTTCATCTGTCCTGCTTACATGCAGTCACATGGAACATGCAGTACATCTCTGATGTACTGGTTCCTCATGTTCCAACAATTAGCACCGAATAAAGAACGCGCACACCTCTAGGCTTGCAGGGCACGTCGCTGCTAGTTTCCCTACCTTGGTTGTTCTAACAATCAAAGGTCAGTGAAGGTCGACTCCCAAAATATAAAAGGAGGCTTTCACTACACCTTTTATTAGATAACTAATTGAATAGTTCTACGGAGGGTGGGATGAGGAAGACATACCAAGATGGCTCCCAGTCCAGACCCACCAGATCTCCTCTCCTCGTACTGACAATGACACTCAGCCTACAATCTGAAGTAAACACTTTACCCCAAGTTTGTTTACTTATCTTGATGAGACAATGAGATCCGGATCTTTTAGTAGAAAGGATCTCTGGACCTTGAACCATCTAAATCATTCAAAGGCTAAATCATTCAAAGACTGAATCATTCAAAGACTGAATCATTCAAAGACTGAATCATTCAAAGACTGAATCATTCAAAAGGCTTAATATTTTAGACTACCACCCTATATCTATATCTATATCTATATCTATATCTATATCTATATCTATATCTATATCTATATCTATATCTATATCTATATCTATATCTATAGATTTATATTTATATGTAATGCCTTATTCAGGAACAGAGTCGTCCCACGAGGACTCCACCAGTCTGGAAATACGCAAAGATTCTATTGACATGGAGAAACAACAAAGTCCCCCAGTTCAAAACACAAACCAAGAAATCGATGATATCCCTGATGGAGGGTACGGGTGGTTTGTGGTGTTAGCATTTTTCATATTAAACTTCAATACTTGGGGAGCCAACTCTGGGTTTGCCATTTACCTCTCCACATATTTGAATGAGGGTGCATTTCCTGGAGCAGATAAAGATGACTATGCAGTGGTATTAAAGAATCTACAAAGTGTCCAGGGAATCCCAAGTATATATATAGAAAGGGATTTTGCTCTAGGTTGAGCAGTATCACAAGTCTAACCAGAATTCCACGGATTCCTTAATACAGAACAGTAGCAGCAATTCTAGACTTTGGAATACCAAGGTTCAACAAGGAATACCATCCAAGGTCCTTTAATATCACTATTTCAAGTATATCATAATGTCCTTTAATAACACTATTTCAACTACATCATAATGTCCTTTAATATCATTATTTCAAGTATATCATAATGTCCTTTAATAACACTATTTCAAGTATATCATTCATGTGTCCTTACGAGGAGTCTAATGATTACTTGCCCATGTGACCGACTACCATGAAACTCATGCTAAAATGCTAGTACTGGTACCAAATTGGTACCCACTAGATCAAAGGGTAAGTATTAATTGTCAATGTGGTAGTATCTGGTCCCAAAAGCTAGATACGAATGCTCCAGTTTTTTTTCTCCTTTTTGTTTTTCGTTTTTTGTTTTTCGTTGTTCTTTTCGGTTGGATACATGCCTCAATTTCGAATTAAACATTATATCAATTGATTGGCTATGTAGTAGACTCAAGTTGGAGTCTGTAGACAGAAATAGAAGACATTGGAAGTTCAAGTTCGTAGAGATCTGACTTACAGGAGGAGCCAGTCATTACCATCCGTCACTCAACAGTGAATTGATCCAGTCCCACCAATAGAAGACCATTTCGTAGAAGACCATTTCGTAGAAGACCATTTCGTAGAAGACCATTTCGTAGAAGACCATTTCGTAGAAGACCATTTCGTAGAAGACCATTTCATAACACCATTCCAGAGAAGACCGTTCCATAGACGACCCAGAAATCAAGCAACAGCAGTAACAATAAAGACCAAAGAATTAAGCCATAGAAAGCACTTTTGAAGTAACGTTTTAAGTAAGTTTAAACTTGCTATCCCCTTCCCCTTCCTCGGATACCCTTGTTGGAGTTTTTATAGAGCCCTGCAAAGTAATCCAACATGGTCCGTTCCTCCTTTGGAAGACGGTCTAGAGCATCACCTGTGATACTGGAAAACGTCTGCGTCAACTTGGTAAGAGTGGGAAGATGGAACTTGTTCTGGTGGGACTTGAGGTTGCCCAATTGGGTAAACGACTTGTCACAATTATCGAGCTTGCACTCAAACGGCTTCTCCTTGTTATGTGTCAACATATGGGCTGCTAAGTTACCTTTTCGAGAGAAATTGCGGTTGCAAACATCACAGGAAAAGGGCTTTTCGCCCGTATGAAGCCGGAGATGTGTCCTTAAGTTTCCTCCCTGCGTAAACCGTTTCTGACAATAGTTGCATTGGAACGGCTTGTAGCCAATATGGGATCTCACATGCACATCCAAGTGAGTGGACTGGTTGAACTTCTTGAAGCAATAGGGACACTCCTGGTTCTTGACCCGACGTTTCCTGCGTTTATCGTCATGCCCCTCTTCTTCATCCTTGACTTTCTCAACTCCTCCAACAAGATCCACGGACGATGGAAGAACTGCGCTTTTGTCATGATCGGGGTTTGGAGAAGCTATGATACTTCCATCGGGGGCCTGTCGAATGGCTCCCTTATTGCCCTTTTCACGTGCCTGGATCACTAACATAAGCTGGTCCACTTTGGTGGCTCCAAGAAGAGGACGCCCATCTTCTGCCCTAGCATATTGCTGTGCCGGTACCAATGGCCTGCCATTTTCATACGTACTGGGTTGGTTGGGTAAGCTTTGGAAGAAAGGGGCTTCTCCAAGAGCACCATCTTTAGGGAAGTGCTCCTTTTGAAAACTGTCCTTTTGGAACATATTAGCGTCTCGTTGGAACATATTTGCATCTTTCTGGAAGCTCTGGTCTCTTTGGAAGTAGTCTCTTTGGTAGTCCCTTTGATAATCTCTCTGGTAATTATCTCTGAAATTAAGAGCGTTGTTGATCATGTGCTGGTACGTATTGGCTCCTCTGAAGTACTGGTTTGGCTGCATCTGCTGCTGGGGGAGTGGAATGGGGTATTGCGGCGAGTAGTTCGTCTTGTAGTTGTTTTTCTTCATCTGCGGCAATTGCTCATGCGTCTGATAAGGGTATATGAGTGTTTGGTTGGGTTGCTGGAGTGGCCGTTGGTGCTGTTGGTTCCGTTGTTGCTGTAACTGCTGCTGAATCTGGTGCTGCAGCATTTGTTGTTGCTGTTGCTGTTGATGCAGCATTTGCTGTTGCACCGGTAGAATCCCAGGCTGCATGGCAATGTTGGGAGGGTATTGCACCAAGGCCTCTTTTTCGTGCTGGGAGTAGCGGGGGTTGATGTTTTGCTCGGGAGAACTGTAGTTGGTTGAGCTTTTCTTCTGCACTGAGCTTTGGGGCTGTACAAACTGCAACTGGGCCCCTATACTCTGACCTGGGGAGGCTTTGGGCGATTGCGGCTCTTCCTGGATTTTGTGCGATGTCTTGGACGACATGGACGAAGTTGGAGAGAGGTGAGACACATTGCTGGGCCTGCGTCCATCCAGATGAGCTGCAGGAAGTGTCTTTGGTTCCTCGAAAATGTCCTCTCGGAGCGGAGTCGTGGTATTCTGCTTGGGGCCTTTTCCCTGGTCATTAATATACCTCAAAATGGAGTCTCTGCGCTGTTCGTTGTTCATGGACAGAAGATCAATGCTGGGGTTGCTCTGCAAGCTGGATAGAATGGCGTTCAAGTTGTCACTACTAATTCCAGCAATGGAACCTGTAGCTCCTGCATTGAACTGCTCCCAAAAAGCATTTTGGTTGTCGAACGTTTTGGTGTTGCGCTTGGACGAGGGATTAGACGGGCCGGCCATTTTAGCAGCATCTTGGTTCCACCCGAAAATATTGCTCAAACTGTCTCTGTTGATGGAATCGTAGTCCTGGAGATACTCCATATTCAAGGAACCTTTTCTGGCCGTAATTTCCCTGGATGAAAGATCTTTCGCAGAAAGCATTTCTTTTGCCGGTTCTTTTCCTGGATCTTTTACCCCACTTTTAATCTCCTTTTGACTGGGGCCACTGAAAGAGTTCAGAGAAGACCCCGGCATTTGTATGAGCAGACTGAAAATACTGGTTGATCTCAGCTGGCTCGGGCCTGAAGAGCTAGAGCTCGGGAAATTGGCCTGGTTTTCATCGTATTTCCCCGTCACAACCGGCGGAGGAAGACAAATGGAGTCTCCACGCAATCGGGTCCTGTTTTCAGCTTGAACAGGCGTAGAAAACTCCCGATTTGAAGGATAATAGCTGGAAAGACCCGAGCCTCGGCTTCCAGGCGGCGTATTTTGACCCATGGGAAAGTTACCTAGAAGAGATAACAGGTCCTGGCGAGGATTGGTGAATAGAAACGACGAAGAGTTGTGTCTGCTTGTTTGTGGTTGCAATCCATGGGGAGATAAGTTCAGGTAATTGCCGATTTCCAAGCGCATGGAGTTATCACCTTGTGTCAAAGCACTAGACCGAGCAGCACCGCCGGAACTTTCAGTCAATTGATCGAATTTGCGGGGCTGGTTGCTTGCGGGCAGTTGCAGACGCAGTTTGGGCTCGGGAATCTGGCCCGAAGATTTGGGTTGCTTTGTAGCCTGTAATGTATCGCCCATGGCTGAAGCTATGGGATGTGAGGAATATCAGAAATTGATGGAGTGAATTGATGCCTGGTATAAGTTCAGGTTCCAACAGGTTTCAAGCAGGAAGAATCAAGAAGGTCCGATCTTTTGTATTATCAATTGAGGTCTCAGAGTATCGATTGAAGTCTCAGAGTATCGATTGTTGGAATCGTCTTATCACCGTCCGTATCAACAACTAATCAGCAATAACCAGTAGTCAATGTTTAATAGTCAGAAATGAATCGTTAATATTCAAGTCAGTAACCGGTATCAATCCAATTCCAGGTTTAAGCAATCAATAACAATAGTCAATCAATACTAGCGAGTAGTCAAGGAGTAGCAAGTATTCAGTATCAACAACAAGCAATCGATAGCAATGGTCAATGTCAACAACGAGCAATCAATAGCAATCACCAAAGGACGTAAGTCGAGACTAATAGTCAATAACAACAATGACTAAAACAAACAGTGACTCAAACAAACAGTGACTCAAACAAAAAGTGACTCAAACAAAAATTAACTCAAACAAAAATTAACTTAAACAGAAACTCAAACGAAAAAAAACAAAAACGATTTGTTCCTTATTCCTCGTTCCTTGTTTTTGATCCTAGTTTTTGTGTTTGTTTTGTTCTGTTCTTTTTCAATGTGTTTTTCTTTTTTTGCTTTCAACTTTCAAACTACTAGTCTCGTCACTTCAAACGTCCGTTTTGATGCGTTTTGTTCCGCTGTTCCGTATTGTTCCGTAGTCTTCAAATATGGTCTCTCTCTCTCTGTTCCGAAATATTGGGGTCGTCTCCTCGTTCTCCAGTGGCCGGTAAGTATAGGCGTGAGGGCGCAAACAACAAAGGCAGGACCAGGCGGACACGGGCAGAAGGTGTATAAGTTGAAGGGTGGACGTTTGTTTCGTCAGAGCTGAGACGATCAGAGGAACATGCACAGCGGAAAGGGAAAGAACAGTGTTTGGAGGGGATGGTAGGGTGGAGGGGAGGGGCGGGATTGAGATGATCTGTTCTTTGTTTATTTGTTTGTTTTGTTTTGTTTTGTTTTGCTTTGTTTTGTGTCTTGTTTTGTTTTGTTTTGTTTTGTTTTGTTTTGGTGGGGTGTGTGGTGCTGGGTGCTGGTACTAGTGCTGGTACTAGTGGTGGTGCTGGTGGTGCTGGTGGTGGGAGCTTGCGTGGTATGTGAAGCGAGAGCCAAGGCTTCTTTATCGCTTTGGGTCATGTGGGCCGCGCGGTCCTGCAGTATGATTGCGCAGGGATAGCTTTATTTGCTGTGTCTATGCAAGCATGGCCGCACTTGTCCACTTGTTTGCAGCTACACACGAAATAGGTTTGCGGTGGTGGAGATCCTTGGGGTTTTTCTTTTGGGGGGGAGGGGGGTTTACTTTCAAGCTTGTTTCAAAGGTGTATCACGTGTGTGTGTGTCACGAGTGTGTATCAAAAGTGTATGATGTGTGTTTCATGTGTTTCATGTGTTTCATGTGTGATGAGTGTTTTAAAAGTGTGACACGTTCAACGTCCATGTTTCATGTTTCACCGTCCTGTTTCACCGTCCTGTTTCACCGTCCTGTTTCACCGTCTTGTTTCACTGTCCTGTTGCACCGTCCTATTTCATGTTTCAGGTTTTTGTTTCACCGTCCTGTTTCATGTTTCGCCTCCTACTGTCCAGTTTCATGTTTCACCGTCCACTTACATTTCTGTTCATTCGTCAAGACAATTACATGTGGACCTTTTTCTGGGTGCACCGCAACTACCACCTTCAATTCTCACTTCCTCAAGATTGTTCGGTATGTTCCACAATGAAGAAAGCAATCCATCACAAACAAAGGAAATCCACTTCGAACACGACACTGGCTCATCCGTTACAAGTGATACATGTGGATTTGTAGTACACTAGAGGAGTAGTTAAATGTGGTAGTAGTCAGTAGTCAGCACTATGAGCCAGTACTTTGAGCCAGTACTTTGAGCCAGTACTTTGAGCCAGTACTTTGAGCCAGTACTTTGAGCCAGTAGAATTAATTACTAGGAGCAGTAGCTAAGGGTAGCAGTAGCTAAGGGTAGAGGAGTAGGAGTAGTACTGTAGAGGAGTATTTAAAGGTGGTAGCAGTTAAGGGCAGTAGAGTAGTACTCATTCCAGATTGTCTAATGGCAATTGTCTAATCTGTCCAATGACAACACTAAGAAGTAAAGTTCGTGAGAAACACTGTTGAGTCGCACAAGATAGATCGTCCAGTCTACACCTCACCGCACATATATTCACCGCACATATATTCACCGCACATGTATTCACCGCACGTGTATACACCGCACAAGTTAAATAACACAACATAGAATGAGCACTACTATACCAGAATGTATGACACTCATAAGGAGGAACAAAAAAAAAACATAGGCTCTCCAGGCTAAGCGGAAGTTCATGGGTACATTGGTCATGGGACTGAAACATGGAAATATAGTCCAGTTTATTGATGGGTCTTCTCTAGACCTTACACTCGGGACTTATCCCTTTGTCTAGACATTGGACCATCTTTTGGACATTCAAAGATAAAGTGCTTTTGAAAATCTAGACATTCTTCTGGAAAATCAAAGATAGAATGCTTTTGGAAATCTAGACATTCTTTTGGAGATTCAAAGATAGATTGCGTTTATTCAGAAGGCTTGGACAAGTATGGTTTTGAAGATTCAGAGGATTTAAGAGAACTAGCTTTTAAAGGTTCTGGAGAACTGGAAGATTGCGATTTTGAAGATTCCGAAAAGCTGGACGATTCTGATTTTGAAGGTTCCGAAGAAATAGACGATTCTGATTTTGAAGATTCCGAAGATCTGGCATAGGAAGAGTTATGGGAGGATGCAGATTCGGAAAAATTGGACAAGGTAGACACTGGGGCTGTGGAATTGGTTGAAGTGGGGGATTCGAGTACCCTATACCTGGGAGAAGGCGGAGCGGATACTTTGGAGTCAGCGGAAGAGACCTCCAGACTTGATTTAGCCTCCAGACTTGATTTGGCCTCCAGGATTGATTTGGCCTCCAGGATTGATTTGGCCTCCAGGATTGATTTGGCCTCCAGGATTGATTTGGCCTCCAGGATTGATTTGGCCTCCAGGATTGATTTGGCCTCCAGGATTGATTTGGCCTCCAGGATTGATTTGGCCTCCAGGATTGATTTGGCCTCCAGGATTGATTTGGCCTCCAGGATTGATTTGGCCTCCAGGATTGATTTGGCCTCCAGGATTGATTTGGCCTCCAGGATTGATTTGGCCTCCAGGATTGATTTGGCCTCCAGGATTGATTTGGCCTCCAGGATTGATTTGGCCTCCAGGATTGATTTGGCCTCCAGGATTGATTTGGCCTCCAGGATTGATTTGGCCTCCAGGATTGATTTGGCCTCCAGGATTGATTTGGCCTCCAGGATTGATTTGGCCTCCAGGATTGATTTGGCCTCCAGGATTGATTTGGCCTCCAGGATTGATTTGGCCTCCAGGATTGATTTGGCCTCCAGGATTGATTTGGCCTCCAGGATTGATTTGGCCTCCAGGATTGATTTGGCCTCCAGGATTGATTTGGCCTCCAGGATTGATTTGGCCTCCAGGATTGATTTGGCCTCCAGGATTGATTTGGCCTCCAGGATTGATTTGGCCTCCAGGATTGATTTGGCCTCCAGGATTGATTTGGCCTCCAGGATTGATTTGGCCTCCAGGATTGATTGATGCTGCAGACTTGATTGAGAAAGCACCAGGCTTGGTTTGGCCTCCAGACTTGATTGAGATAGACTGAGGTTTGATTGAGTAACAACCAAGATTGATTCAGAAACCAATATGTTTGACTGGAAAAATACCAGGGTTGATTCAGACAGCACGTTTGATTGATGTAGAGTCAGGCTCGACTGGAAAACAACAGGACCTGATTTTGAAATCAGCAGATTCGATTCGATTGTAATCACGCTGGATTGGGAAGGACCCAGACTTGATTCGGACGAAGCCAGGATATATTCAATCAGCAAGCTTGATTGGAGCGGAATCATGCTTGATTCCGATACCAAAACGTTTACATTGGGAAAATCAAAGATAGAGTGCTTTCGGAATTCTAGACTTTGGACTGTCTTTTGGATATCGAGATAGACTCTTTTTTGGCTCTAGTCTGCTCCACAGAACTTTCAGACATCTTGTGGATTTGCTCGTTGGGGACTTTGAGCTGGCCGTTGAAGCCACAATCCTCGGAATTGTGTTATTTTGTTTGCTGCAGAACAATGGATCAATATAAAGGTTTGACTACATTTGTAGCTCAAATTCATTGAGTGTATCCAGACATTTGAAGTATTCAAAAGTCTTCTGCCACTTGTAACTATTAAAGGACCTATACAACTGTGTACTTCCAATACTACCAGTACTATAATCACGGACCACTACTATAATCACGGACCACTACTATAATCACGGACCACTACTATTCTCACGGACCACTACTATACGCCACAGGCACAAGTTAAAGACAGTAGATATCCAAAGGGCCAGATTAAAGACTAAGACCGAGGTAAAGATTAAAACTAAGACTGGGGAGGGAATTTAGGAGAAAGTGAGAGGTATAGTGTCTGTTCAATACTTCACCTAATCAGTGCAATCATCATCAGTTGTAATCAATAGCCACCTTTACTTTATACCAAGGAGTACAATCCACTATACTATACTATACTATACTATACTATACTATACTATACTATACTATACTATACTATACTATACTATACTATACTACACTATACCTTACCATACCATAGTGTCCACTACACTATACCTTACCTTACGATACTATCCACTACACTATACCTTACCATACCATACTATCCATTACACTGTAGACTATAATACATCATATTGTAGACACCACCACTACTATAAATTTTTAGAAGACATAATATAGATAATTATATTCCTTTTAAAAATTGGTCTTCCTCATACACCTACTTCCACTGAAAGTAAATCTACTATACCTACCATCTTTAAATCTTTACCTGTGACTTTATTACAAGACCCAAATTGTTTTGTTAGATCCATCATAGAGTGCTCTACCTATTGAGGTAGGTACCTTTTTGAATTGGAGGGGTGCCCTCCCGCTCGGAACATGGGTTTCCGTTGTGGTTCTTTGGCACATCTTCTCTCTTCCCAAACGATTCCTCAAGAAGAGCCAAATAGCTTTCCTTACACCCACCACTATCAAGCTTCCAATTTAAGCTACTATTACCAATAATATTAGAACCACATACTAGCCACCATACAATAGTATTAGCACTACCACTACAATGGATGGTTTCAGTTAGAGACTACTAGATGTGCAACCAGGTACTCTACTGTGCTACTGCCCTGTGCTACTGCCCTGTGCTACTGCCCTGTACTGGCATAGTATTAGTAGTATTAGTAGTATTAGTAGTATTAGACTCAGTGTCCAAAGAAGTAGTAGTACTAGAAGAACTAGTCGAAATTAGTACTAGTACACTAAAATTAATAGTGTGTGATAGTAGTAGTATTAGAATGACTAGAGTGAATACAATAGCAATAGGTTTGTGTGGTGCAAATGGACCACTCCATTCATCTCTATACTCTTCACCCTACAACTAGGCAGTACACACTACTTCATACCTATCTTGTCTTTTGCAAGTATCTATAAAGCATGGAAAATATGGTACCCTAGTCACCTGCATTATTGTATGATTAATAATAATTTTGGCATAGTGGATAGCAAAAGGACAAGCCAAGGCGTTGCTCATGGCACATGGCAGACACTGTACCGAGAATAACAGTAGACCTCATGGTGATCAAAGAGTAATACTAAGAGTATGAGAAGAAAGAGTATGAGAAGTAAGAGTATGAGAAGTAAGAATAAGAGAAGAAAGTGTATGAGAAGTAAGAATAAGAGAAGAAAGTGTATGAAAAGTAGGAATAAGAGTAAAGGTAATGGTGTTAGATGCTGAAAGACCGAAGATTCAGCTGAATCATACTCCCAGTGAAGAAACGAGCAACATAGACCACTCTTACACTGACACAGACGACGGATTGTCTGTGTTAAACACCACTAGAAAGCAGGATCATGTCCGTGAGCGTGACGCTCATACTCCGGAAGTTGACGTGTGCACAAAGCCAGAGCGGTTGCCAGCTCTGCCAGCGGAAGAGGTTTGGGGGCCTCTCCGGTCAACTAAGAGACCGCGAACTAGAGCTGTCTACCAGGACAGGACAACAATTGAGGAGGGGAGGAGACACACCAAAGATTATCTTAAACAGCTCACCACTTCAGGGGGGAGTATATCTCGACATGAATGAATCAGAAGAGGTTGACTCCAACTTGAGCGATATCGAGAAGAGAAGCATAGAACTGGCCCAGTGTTTACAGATAGATTCAGGTGACGAGTTCCAGCTGATTGATCCTTGGAAGATTGATTGGGTACAAACTCTACAAGCTCAACCAGATGATTTCAAAAAGGTTTCCAAGAGCTATAAAAGGAGCCATGCGTCTGAAAGAAAGGATTCGGTGGGACAAAACGTGCGATAAAGGGATGCTTGCTTATGGTACGAATGCTTATGATACGAATGCTTATGATACGAATGCTTATGATACGAATTGAAGTGTTTGTTCCTATTCAATTCGAATTTGTGAGGGATCAGATATTATGGCCATAGAAGTGAAGATTTGTTTTTGATAATGACACTTGACTCATGATGGTGCGAACTGTTATGTTCTTCTAATACATTTATGGCTAAACTCTTATATTCGTTTATGGTTCCTCAAAGAGAGGAACCGAAGTGGTTTACATACTTTTGAACGAAAAGTGGAACCCAAAAACTCTCCACCAGAATAATGGTAAGAATTGCTCTGGAATATTCTAAAGGGACCATCTATGAACGAAGTGCTTTGATGGCCAAACGCCGTATCACCATTGCAACAATATACGAACTGAAAGGCTTCATAATAAGGGCCCTGCTACGGTGGATCTAACACGAACTACTTTCTAACCATTATTGATTATTTCACGAAATATGTGGAAGTTCAGAAGATATGAGAAAGATATGTGGAAGTTCAGAAGATATGTAGAAGTTCAGAAGATATGTAGAAGTTCAGAAGGTATGTGGAAGCTCACGAGATATGTGGAAGTTATTCCCAATCCAAATAAATACTAGGGTTGTGTGTCACATCACATCACACTTGCATCGAGACGTTATCCTTATCTAAACTAGATATCAGTGATCCGGTCTCCCAATTGATACTCTTCAAACATGTTCGAGTATGACCGAGATGCCAGATACAGTATTTTTGAAAACGATTCAAACCACACATTTCTCTACTGCTCTACTGGTTTACAACTCTACTGGTCTACTGGTCTACAAGTCTACTGGTCTACTGCTCTACTGTTAACTGTTCTACAAGTCTACTGTTCTACTGTTTTACTGTTCTACTGTTTTACTGCTCTACTGGTCTACTGTTAACTGCTCTACTGATCTACTGATCTACTGCTCTACTGCTCTACTGCTCTACTGGTTTGCTGCTCTACTGTTAACTGTTAACTGGCTACTGTTAACTGTTCTACTGCTCTACTATACTATGATACTCAACTAGTAATCTCGTATCCTTATGTCTAGTTCTGGTTCTAGTCTTCTACTGCTAAAGCCTGAATAGAGTATGTTGGACGGACAGGACACGACAGGTACATACTCAAAGTTTAGTCTATCATTACCTTCTATCCTATATTCTATTCAATACTCTATTCTATTCTATTCTCTATTCTATACTCCATACTTGTGCTGTTCTTTGGCGACTTCTTGCTGAAAGGAAGGAACTCTGGAGCTCCTGGAATGAACTTTCTCAAGACCTCTGGAACAACAACACCATCTTCCTTTTGGTAGTTCTCCAAAATACAGCCCAAGGCTCTCTCGGTGGCAGCCAAGGTCTATGCTCTGTTCTATCGTCCATAGTCCATAGTCCATAGTCCATAGTCCATAGTCCATAGTCCATAGTCCATAGTCCATAGTCCATAGTCCATACTCCATAGTCCATAGTCCATACTCCATACTCCATAGTCCATAGTCCATACTCCATACTCCATACTCCATACTCCATACTCCATACTCCATACTCCATACTCCATACTCCATACTCCATACTCCATACTCCCTACTCCATACTCCATACTCCATACTCCATACTCCATACTCCATACTCCATACTCCATACTCCATACTCCATACTCCATACTCCATACTATCATCCTATTTATTCTTTGGTGTTAGTTTGAATATGGCTAGTATATCTATTCAGGGATTGAGCTCGTGTGCCCGGTTAATCTCCGAGTTGGTTGGCCATTACACCAACTTCCAATCATCGAAGAATTCAATATTCTGAAAATCTTAAATAAGGACAATTGCTTTGTCTCATAAGTACACTAAATTTAGGAACCTTGCATTATCAATCAGAGGTTCAAAACGGGACGGATAATGAACTGGTTTCCTTGTTATTCTTGTGTTGAGAAAACACCACATACTGCTTCTCTTAAGACCGCAGTTACTCATGTGACTGTGGGTCTCGTGAAGGCTCACCCTAATATAAAATGTTTCTGGTGTCGCTATTTCATAATACTCCCAAAAAATGTATACACCACCCAAAAATATATACACTACCAAAAAGAGTCGACACCAGATTCACCAATATTATTATTGTAGAGGCACTGATGTTTACGGCGGACCTGGATTGTTTTCTTTAAAACCTTGTTGTACTGCATCCAACAACTTGTCAAAGGGGTGTATCAAACTTTTTTTGTTTTTGTCTTTTTGTCTTTTTGGCGTGCTGGCTTATAATTCAAACCACACTGGCAAAATTAAACAAATGGATAAACCAAAAAGTTTCGTCCTTACCCTTAACAAAGTTGTTGTATACAGGATAACAGGGATAACAAGGAAAACCACAGTTCATGTTCCTTTCCGTTTTGACCCTGGAATTTGTTCAATGCATGAAAGTTGGTGTGAAACATTTTGCCATTTGGTTTGAAAGACTATGTGAAGGGGTACCAAACATTTGGTTTATTGGATTGATTACCTTAGAATCCATTCCTGTATTCAATCAATCTGGAGCTCATTCCTTAGTCCTTAGTCTGAGGACTAAATCTTTCTTTCCTTGTTGAACATAACCTTCCGGTTGCTTCATGTAGATCTCTTGGCTTATTCTGCCTGCTCCACTTGCAATAACACTTCCATAGAATCCTCTGGATCACACCCTCAAATCAGTATTCATTCAATTCTCAATTCTGAGTAATTTAATTTATAAATTTAATAAAAGATTAATAAAAGAATCATTAGTTTGCTGAACTAATTATTATTAAAATCTTCTAAATATAAATTAATATTTTTTAAAATATAGATATCTTTGGTTTGATCAATATAAAGGACCAAGTCGCGAAGGTAAAAGTGGGTGGGGGTGTGCATTCTTTTATAGTCCCACGCGGTGTTTCAGATTTGCCACCGTTTTCTTTTTGTGTACATTAAATACCCCTCATAACCATGGGTGGACAGGCGCAGACTCCATTGGGTGAGCAGGCACATACTCCACTGGGTGAGCAGGAGAACCAGTCTCAATAGTGTGCTCACATGCAACGGTAGTCTCAGGCACAATACAAACACCAGTGACAGTCAAGGTAGTTTCAGAAGTAATAGTCAAGGTAGTTTCAGAAGTAATAGTCAAGGTAGTTTCAGAAGTAATAGTCAAGGTAGTTTCAGAAGTAATAGTCATGGTAGTAGCAGAAGTAATAGTCAAGGTGGTTTCAGAAGTTTCAGAAGTAATAGAAAGTCACGGTGGATGGGTGGCACTCCTCGTCACTTGGTGATGGTCAACGTAGTCTCGGATACGCGGTAGATGGTGTAGTGTGTAAGTCATCCACACAGTTACGAGAGAAGATTCACCAGTCTGACATTTGGTGTAGACAATAGAAGTCTCAGTGAAATCTCAGGTGACGGTAGAATAGATAATTGGAGCTGTATCAGGACGTTGAAACCGAAGCGTTGAAACTGGATGGAAACTGGATGGAAACTATATGATTTTGGGACTGCATGACTTTGGGACTGTATGACTTTGGAACTGTATGACTTTGGGACGGTATGGAAACTGAATGGAGAATGTATGGCTTAAAGTAGACTATTGACTTTGTTCCCTTGAAAGCAATATATTCACCTTTAGATTTTAGAGGAACAATCAACCAAGAATGATGACTCAGTAGTTGATGTCACAACAAGAATCTAACACTGTACTACTACTATACTAAAATATACAATACTTCAGTATGATACTGTTATGTTACTTAGCACATTTATTCCTAATCGAAATGACTTTGCTTGCTTTGAATTCCGGTTCTTGTTCTTCCCCACTAAAGTTAATACTAACCCTATTTTCCAGCTACTCCATTTCCATATTATGAAAAGAGTCGTTTCATTAGCTACTAAATTCAATGAAGTAGACCCAAGCTTAATTACAGTAGACAGTAGAAATGGACTGTGACTGTGACTGTAACTGTGACTGTAACTGTGACTGTATGGGTGTATGGGTGTATGACTGTATGGGTGTATGACTGTATGGGTGTATGACTATATGACTGTATGGGTGTATGACTATATGAATGTATGGATGTATGGATGTATGACTATATGACTATATGACTGTATGTGTTATGTTCTTTATAACGTGTGATGACCTAAACTTGTATTCGTTGATGGTTCGTCAAAGATACAAACAGAAGTGGTTTGAATATCTTTGAGAAAAACGTGGCACCGAAGTTCAAAAAGGGCCTCTAATTCACAAGATAACATGATGACCAAATGCCGTGTTCCAGAAGTTGTTTGTTGTAGACACTACTAGAACATCGTAGGCTCCATATTGTATCTATAGGCAGAGTTCTACCCATTGTGGATCTAACAGTATGGGTAAGTAATTATTATGGCTAACTGACCCATCAAAAACTATATGACTGTAGAGTAGAGTATTAATGAGAGTAGAGTATGGGTGTATGGGTGTATGACTGTAGGGTAGAGTATTAATGAGAGTAGAGTATGACTGTATGGGTGTATGACTGTAGGGTAGAGTAACCCAAGGTTAAAATAGCATGCACAATAAAAAGGTTTTTGGATACTTAACAGTATAGTATACTATAAACTTAGTCAAAGATTCTAAGATCAAGACTAAACTGTTTGAGCTTCAATTTCTTATCGACTCGAGAGTAGGTGGGCAACATGACTATTATAGGTTGTTTTTAAACCAATTGTATTTTGTATCTTTGAGTTTAATTAAGAGAGTTTTAGAGTCATTATATGACTGTAGAGTAGTGAATTTGAATGACTGACTAAGTGTATGGCTAGTTAATTGTATGGTTGAGTGGTTCTTATGATAAACTATGAGACTATATTAATTATCAATTTGACTAACTGATGACTTTCTATGACTTTCTGGTTACCGTAATTACCTTGTGACCGATCTTATAATTATGAAGTGTGATGCACTCTAGGACTGTGACTGTGACGGTGACTTTGACTGTGACTGTAACGGTGACTTTGACTGTGACACAGTAGAAATACATACAGGCCAGTCTCCAGTCTACAGTCCCTACAGTTTCTATAGGCATTCCTAAAATTCTCTGCTGATGAAAAACCAGAGCCAAAATACAATATTATATAAATTAATAACCTAAGTAAATATATATTTAAGGCGGGGATTTTAATTATTAGTGAACTTGGTAAGCCCTTAGTTTTCCAAATGAAATGGCCCCGCAAAGTGGGCAATACCGGCCGGGAGGCCGGTATTATATTTAGAGGTAACATATAAAGATTTATATACTTTTAAACCCTGCCGCTTAGCTGCGGGCCGGTATATTTATTAAATATTAAGATTAAGACATAGTTTCATTTATGAATTGTAATCAGAAATTCGGTTACATAAAGGAGGAATTGCTAGTAATCGTAAACTAGAGTGTTACGGTGAAATTTTTTGCTACTTCGTACTAACCACTCATCAACAGCAAGAAATTTTAATTTTACTTATTGAGTTTTTATTAAAAGGACTTGCTGTAAGTTGAAATACGGTTCCATGGAAATCTTACATCACCGGGTGCACGAGCGCATTGTGCAGTACCTTGGCCATGCAATTCCGTTCCAAAGCCTCACCTTCAAAAAAAAAAAAAAAATAGTTGAATATGATGATTAGGATTAGGATGGTGTTCATAAAGTTGGGGATTGTATATTTAACTTTCCCAACGTTTTCCCATTCTAGTATCGTACTATATACAGTCTTTTTCAATACTATTCAAACCAGTGCGGCAATATGGTTCAAACCAGACTAGCTAAATTAAGCAGACCAATAATTAAAAAAAAGTCTCGTACTTCCGACTTAAAAATCGCTAAGGATCAAGGAAAAGATTTGAAATAAACTGTGTATGTGAAATCTTTATTAAGTATTAAAAACAGTAATTTCCCGAACTGTTGGGTTGTTTAATTTTACTAGTGTGGTTTGGATTGTGTTGTCGCGCTGGTGTGAATCGTTTCGAGAAACACTGTACATACATGTATACTACTTAGTGAAGTCGCATTTTCAGTACTACTCGTGTAAAGCCAACTAGCACCATAATTCAAAACAAAAAACAAAAACCACAATTAAAAACCACGATTAAAAACCACAATTAAAAACAAAAATCAAAAACAAAAATCAAAAACAAAAACAAAACACCAAAAACAAAATACGATCCATTTTTTCTGAAGCATATAAATGAATCCTTTTATTTATTACACATCATATTGTTTCCATATGACTTCATTAGCTCTACTATAGTGGTATCATACTCATTATTTCAGTGCTCACTCACCATAGTGGCTAATTACCTAACCCTATGATTAACTGTATGAGTAATTATTATGAGTGTCTATGTGACTGTATGGCTGATTAACTGACCCTATGATTAACTGTATGAATAATTATATGAGTGTCTATGTGACTGTATGGCTAATTAACTGACCCTATGATTAACTGTATGAATAATTATATGAGTGTCTATGTGACTGTATGGCTGATTAACTGACACTATGATTAACTGTATGAGTAATTATTATAAGTGGTTGTACAAGTGATAGACTGTGTGGCTAATTAATAGTATGAGTGACTGTGTGACTGTATGAGTACAGTCTTTTTGAATACTACATTCAAACCAGTGCGGCACTATGTTTCAAACCAGACTAGCAAAATTAAGCAGACCAATAATTAAAAAAGTTTCGTACTTACATACCGTAATTACCACTTAAAAATCTTTAAGGATCAAGGATTTGAAATTAACTGTTTATGTCAAGTCTTTATTAAGTATTAAGAACAGTAATTTGTCGAACTATTGGGTTGTTTAATTTTGCTAGTGTGGATTGAACATTTTGCCGCGCTGATTTTAATAGTTTTGAAAAACACTGTAGATACAAAAACTGTCTGTATGGCTGGGTAATCATTAAGACTGACTGTACAATTGATTAACTTATGGCTAATTAGTAGTAGTAATATTTGATGAGTATGAGTTACTGATTATCATGAATAACTGCATGGCTAATCACTGGCCATATGAATAACTGTGTGACTGAGTAACTGTGTGACTGAGTAACTGTGTAACTGTATGAGTCCTTACTATAACTGACTGTATGGCTAATTACTGGCCATATGAATAATTGTATGAGCAATTATCATGATAAGCTGTATGACTGTATGAGCAATTATCATGATAAGCTGTATGACTGTATGGCTAATTAACTGTATGAGCAAGTATTATGATAAACTGGGTGAAAGTACGGCAGGCTATAGTTGCAGAAATGAAACGAAAATCTAGGCTTTGAGGAATTGTAGAAATTCACAATTGTGGAAATTCACAATTTTGGAAATTCAAAATTTTGGAAATTTACAATTTTGGAAATTCAATAATTGGGATGCACACCACGTGGTCAAAGAAATTGATTTCACATTAATTTTTTATTATTGAGTAGAATGAGTGCAGTTCGCACATTGCTTTAAAATGTGTGTGTGAGCGTGAATGAGACCGAAAACGTAAACGTGAGCAAAAAAAAAACATGGGAGGGTGAATGAGAAATCTTGCTCACTTACAGTGTTTCTCGTAACGATTCACACCAGCGCGACAAAACGATTCAAACCACAGTACAGTGTTTTTCAAAACTATTCAAACTAGTGCGGCAGTATGATTCAAACCACCGCGACAAAAAGTTTCGTACCCCTTCGCACAATCTTACAAACCAAATTTGCGTAGTGTTTGGTTTGAAACATGTTGTCGCGGTGGTTTGAATAGTATCGAAAAACACTGTAGCAAAATTAAACACCCCAATAGTTCGAGAAATTACTGTTTTTAATACTTAATAAAGATTTCACATACACAGTTTATTTCAAATCTTTTCCTTGATCCTTAACGATTTTTAAGTCCTAAGTACGAGACTTTTTTTTAATTATTGGTCTGCTTAATTTTGCTAGCTCTGGTTCCAAACATTTTGTCGCCCTGGTTTGAATAGTATTCAAAAAGACTGTATTTGCATTCTCACTTACAGTGTTTTTCAAAACTATTTAAACCAGCGAGACAAAATGGTTCAAACCACACTAACAAAATTAAACAAACCAATAATTCAAAAAGTTTCATACTGTAGATTATTTAACACATATTGAACATCTACGAGAGGTGTTTCTGGTGGGTCTCCTGGCCGAGGACATCTTAATATGTTCCTCCTAGACGATATTCTGAGTATTTAACTAACACTAGGGTATGGACTAAAGTCCCATCTTATATAGACTTCCAGGACTCTGCTAAACTCTCCACACATAAAACGTCCACTCAAGAATGATGCGAGAGCTAGACCCTCCCATTATATAGAAAAGCTAAGTATAGCTTCAAGAAGTAAGTATACCATCAAGAAGTAAGAATTTACAATCTTGAATTCTAATGAGAGTTGGTGTTTGAAAGATTATGATATTTGGTTTAAAAGACTTTGTGAAGGAGTACGAAACTTTTTGAATTATTAGTTTGTTTAATTTTGTTAGTTCTGGTTCCAAACATTTGGCCCCCTGGTTTGAATAGTTTTGAAAAACACTGTATAGCACACTCTGGGATTTTCATGAGTGTGCACCTTCATTTTATGAAATGATCATTCATTGCTCACTTTCAACACATACTGTTGAGAATGAGCAATGAATGATCATTCCAGAAATGGAAGGCACTCTCTTAGAAAGTATAAAGTGTGCTTTGCCTTCCTTTGGGGATTCTTGATGAAGGTTTAGCTCCAGCATGAAGCATGTTGAAGAAGGTTTAGCTTCAGTGAAAGACTGAAAGTCTAGCAGAGTTCCTGGACTATATAAGTTGGAACTCTGGCTACAATCCTAGTGTTAATTAAATTGATCAGAATATTATCTGGGAAGACATCACAATGTCTTCTTCTCCCAGACCCACCAGAAACAGCCAGACCCACCAGAATCAGCTCTCGTGTAACTCCTCAGGTATACACATACCTTGATGAGACTATGAACTTTATGAACACCAATAAGTACAGTCGTCTGGACTGTACTCCATGGCTATTGAAAGGACCACCTGATGTGGAGATAAGTAATCTACACATACCCCTCCTGCACATACCCATCCTGGACAGTCTTTCAAAATAAATGGCACTTAATGTTTCAAACACCAACTTTCAATTATTGATTCATTGAAGAATTCAATAATCTGGAATTTGAAATCTGAAATTTGTAATCTGAAATTTGTAATCTGAAATTTGTAATCTGGAATAGTTCCCTCTGTGTACTACATTTGGGAGAGTCCTGCATCTTGCAGTATCAATCCAAACAACAACAGGTTAAAACCGACAAAAAAAATCGGAACATGCTCTGGTTTTCCTTGTGTTGAGAAAAAAGTTCTTGCTGTTTCTCTTATACCGCAGTCACTCAAGTGACTTTGGTCATGTGAAGGCTCACCTCAATATAAAAGGAAAAGCTTCGGCTATTTTATAACACCACCAAAAAAATATACATCAGCTGAGGGAGGACATACCAAGATGTTTCCTCACACCAGACCCAACAATATAATTAGTGTAGTGGTACTGATGTTCACCAATGACTTGGACTGATTTCTCTACACCTTGTGTTGGAAAATAGCACCGAATAAGCGCGCGCACGGCGCTCTGGGCTTGCAGGGCTCGCCGCTACTAGTTTCTCTACCTTGGTTGTCCTGACAACCAAGGGTCAGTGAAGGCCGACTCCCACTTATATAATGAGGCCTTCGCTATCCCAATTACGTAGTCAACCAATCGAATATCTCTGACTAGGGAGCCATACCAAGATGCCTCCTAGATCCAGACCCACCAGACCTCCTCGTACTGACTCTGAGACTCCTCCTATGTCTGAAGTAAACACTTCCCCCAAAGTGTTTACTTACCTTGATGCGGCAATGAGATCCTTGACCTATAAACAGAAGGGATCTCTGGACATTACACCATGGTTACTCTACGGGCCACCTGATTCCCCAGCATACATAGCTGAGCTGGAGTTAAAGAATCTACACCTTGTTGTCCTGTATACAACGACTGGTAAAAGGAAGTGTACGGAACTTCTTTGAATTATTAGTTTGAATCGGTTTGCCCCGCTGGTTTGAACCATTCTATTTATTTGGTTCCAAACATTTTATCGCCCTAGTTTGAACCATTTTGTCGCCCTAGTTTGAACCATTTTATCGCCCTAGTTTGAACCATTTTGTCGTACGACTTTGAACCATTTTGTCGTACTACTTTGAACCATTTTGTCGCACTGATTTAAATACAGTGTTTTTCAAAATTATTCACACCAGCCTCCAGATTTAAGATTTCAGAATACTGAATTTAAATGGAAGTTGGTGTGAAACATTAAGCCATTTGGTTTTGAAAGTCTGTGCGGAGGGGGCACTCTACTTTTTAAGTTATTGGTTTGTTTAATTAATTTTGCTCGTATGGTTTGGAATGTTTTACCGGGCTGGTTTAAATAGTTTTGAAAAACACTGTAGTTTTGAAAAAGACTGTATTTGCTGTGTCTCACTTATTCTTATTTGCTGTTTCTGGGCCGGGCACGACCTCTCCCCTCCCCACCTCCAACTTGTTGTGATCAACTCCACCTGTTCCAAAATATATAGTATTAGTATTATTAAACTAGTTACAGTGTTTTTATGGTACTAGTATAATGATCATAGAATAAATTTATCATAATAGTGTGATTGTTCTAGCTCATAACAGGCATTCAATAGGACTTCGCACAACGACTCCTGGTTCCTCCCACAATGACGACTGAGTAGAACGCCTTGTATAGATGACGACGTAGACTAGTATAAGTAAGTAGTAAGTAGTAAGTAGTAAGTAGTAAGTAGTAAGTAGTAAGTAGTAAGTAGTAAGTAGTAAGTAGTAAGTAGTAAGTA
>NLAW01001531.1:131992-188520 GCA_002370915.1 Metschnikowia lochheadii | reverse complement strand
CACCCGATGATGAAGAGATGGATTGATTTAATGTTTATTTTATTTTTTTTTCCGTAAAAAGACTTGGGTTTTTCTTAGGGGTCCGTAGAAAGACTTGGGGGGCTTTTTTTTAAAAAAAACTAAGGGGGACTTTCAAAGATCTTAGTATTAGGGTGTATTTCAAGATCTGAGGGGTGTATTTCAAGATCTAAAGGGTTTTTCTTTCGAATATAGGGTATATAATGGATTTTTTTCTGAAAATTTTAGCTTTACAGTAAATTACATGCCACGTTTAGTATATTTTGTATCAAATATGTGGTTGTTGTGTTGTAATTTTGTTGTAACCTGAACGTAAATTATGCTGCAAAAATGCCTTGGATAATGCGATTTTTACTACTGTAAATTTGAAAGCTATACCGTCCAATTTTTCTATTGCGCGCAAAGCGCGCTGACGTGGGCCAATGCATGGCCCACATGAACTTTTTCGTGGCTCACGCGCGAAATTATTATGCTCACACAATCGTCAGGATAACAGTGTTTTTCAAAACTATTCAAACTAGTGCGACAAAATGATTCAAACCACCGCGACAAAAAGTTTCANACAGTGTTTTTCAAAACTATTCAAACTAGTGCGACAAAATGATTCAAACCACCGCGACAAAAAGTTTCATACCCCTTCGCACAATCTTACAAACCAAATTTGCGTAGTGTTTGGTTTGAAACATGTTGTCGCGGTGGTTTGAATCATTTTGTCGCACTAGTGTTTGAATAGTTTTGTCGCGGTGGTTTGAATAGTATCGAAAAACACTGTACTTTACAAATGCTAGAAACTGAAACCCAGGACTAAAGTCATAAACTCAAGGAAAAGGACAGCTCAACTAGTATTGCATAAAAAGGGGCGACATGCTCTGAAAGGGGTAATTCATGCTGCAAAAAAAAAGGTCCCTAATACAAAACAAAAGTTACATAATTACCACGCTGCAAAAAAAAACAACCTTTATGATTAACAACTTTCAAGATAAAAACAAGGGCATATCAGCTCAAAATGTTAGCGCAATACCACCCGCCAATCATCACCATGTCTTTGATTCTATCTCCCAAAGCTCCCACAACAGACTAAGAACGGAAACTTGGAGTACTTCAGGAGAGGATAATTCAGGAAAGCTTCAATTTGACTACGAAGATGAATCTCTTGATTCACTTATGGAGTCTGATAATGAGTCGGATATAATCCAAAGGCAAGAAGTGATCAACGAACACGGAATACCAACGCTATTCGCTGTGGAAGTCAAAATTTTAGACAGACAGACAACCCAGACAAAGAAGTGCTTAAATTCATAGAGAAATCAAATTACCCTAAAGTTCACATTGACAGAATCCGGGGGTTTGGGGTGGATTGGCGGATACAAAGAAAGGGCTACATGACTCCACAAGAGAAAGAGTTATTCGACTACACAAACAAAATATTGCAACATCCCTTATGTGTGTTAAAAGGCGAAAAACTCAAAACCAAGACGAGGGATAACTATTCTTACTCCATTGCCCGTTATCTTGTGTTCATGGCCAAAAGAAATGTTGGAATAGAGCAGTTTACTATCGACGGGATTCTTTTGACAGAGAATATGCGTGAGTACGTGGGTGAAAGAGATAGAGAGGGAAACACAGGCGATTTCAGCGAATCCATTGAAGCCTTTCAAAATGCCTTAGCCTTCTTGAGACACTGTATTGCGTTGTACAAGTGCAGAAACATACGAGACGAAAGGGCAGCCCTTCATAAAGTCCGACAGTTGAGAGCTATTCCCAACTTGGACTACCTTACTGAGTTTGCTCTGGAGAGACGAAGAAACCATAGGGAAATTCCAAGAGAAGACATCAATGACGACCAAAAAAACGTGTACACGAATGAAACCTACCTGATTGAGAACTTGAAGGTTATGATGATCAATATGTACAACCTAACTGGGAAAGAAGGAAAGAAAAACATCTATGATGGTATCAATTCAGTATTGGAGATCTTAATGGGCCATCATCTTCTATACCGAGGTAAAAATAAGAGAGTGGCTGAGCTTTCTGATATATCATTCACTGATCATGATTCTGCTCGTGGAAAAGTGCCATTATTAACATTCACTACCAAAATAGGTGAGGGAATTACCGAAAACAATAAACCACATTCTATGGGAGTTTGTCGCAATAAAGATGTCGAAATTTGCCTCGTGACTGCTATAGCAATGTCGATCTGGTATCGGTTTGATTTAACCGGTGACAGTGAACCTTTTTCGGGAATAAAAAGGGCCTACTTTCTCGATAAGAAGGAATGGTTTCCTACTAAAGTGCTTTTTGCAAACAGTCCAACGTCCAGAAGTAATAAAGCCATCAGCTCCAAATATGAAACTCTGTTGGTGAAATTATGCTGTAAAAGCATTGGTGTCATCTTGAATAAAAGACTCCACCCCGGGACTCAAGAAGGTTTAGGCAGACTTGATGCAAATCAAGTTGAAATGAGTCAAATCAGAAAAGCTGGTGACAGTGCGGAAGATATAATCGAGGGGCATTATTTGGATTCACATCAATTAGAGTTTATTTTCACCTCTGGAGGTTTTGATCCTGATGAGCCTTACAACTGTGTTCGAGACATTGAGCCGTCGGAATATTTGCAAGAGAAGATATTTCCTTGGCTTGATACGGTAATCAAAGTAGTCAAATCCAGAGACAGAAAGCAGGAACAGGCTGCACAGATCAGGCTGGATGTCGAGAAAGATACCGATACAGCAAAATTCCTACAGATGTTGAAGATCTTTAGAAAAGTGATTCTCCAGGATTTGACAGTATTGGCAGATCGTGCACCCAATAGTGTCTTTGCAAAACATCCAATCACGAAAGATTTAGAGTTTATCAGGTTCAAGGAGAAAGTGAAAGGAATCCAAATAGGAGGGGAGCCAAATGACTTGACTCCAGCCTTTATGAAGAGAGTCGAAGAGGTTCACAACTCGATAAATCAAATACAGTCGATCCTCTTGAATAGGTTCGAACCCAAAATCGATCAGCTTGGGAGACTGCTGGCTATCATTCCAACTAACCATTATCATGAACTTGTCAATAAGATAAAGGATGCAGTGGGCAACCAGTTGAGCGAGGCTATTAATGAAAGAAACCACAACGAAGAAGCTAGGGAAAATAATGCAATGTCTAGGGTCCAAAAATTGGAGCTGCAACTAGATGCAATGTGTCAGGTAATTGGGCGCCTTGTCACTAAGCAAGATGAGATTTGTGAGAAGTTGACAAAGCTTAACGACATGTAACTGGGTGTGTGGTTACAAAGCCTAACGCAAAATTCGTTGAAAGCCAGGTTTGGATAAAAGACGGGCTTGTCCAAATAACCCATGGTATACTACAATTGCTCAAGCTATTCTTGAATGAGATGGATTTTAATCCTGTGCTAGTCTAGTTGAAGTATGGTCTTTAGAAGCAAAAATGATTAGTTTACCAGAAGAGTGGAGGAACTTGATGGCCACAGAGGAATGTATCACAAATGATGTATAATCCCAGAGTAAAGCTTGGCACGATTAGTCAAAAAAGTAGACTCTTGGTACAACTGGTAGACAGTTTTCATCGTATAACATTGCTCTACCTCAGTGTTGGACATGCCTGAAACTTGAAGGTCATATTTTAGAAGACTTACTAATAAAGACTTAGGTATCTTAGTTTAGGTACTCAACAGTAAGAGTATGACATAACTGGTACTACAAGATGACTATGACAGAATAACTTGCGTTTTAGACAATGAATATGTGGCCAGCACGAAAGAATGAATAGACTACTAAAATTAGTATAAGTAATGTAATAAATGAAGTTAATATGATAGTGATTGGTGGATATTTTGACGTCATAGCTAGTATAAGTAGTACAACATTATGACTAGTAATGCCCACTAATACCCAGTGGTATTCAGGTACAGTAAGTATACCGCTATTTTATGAGTATACGAATACCCAGTACTATTTGTACAAAACAAAAATTCAGACCAAGATCAAAACTAGCTATAATGTGAATCATAAGTCTACTAGAGATTCTACATTTGGTGCCTGAATGATGGACTCATAATTTGCACCCTTGTCCGGCATGAAACCTCACAAAAATCTTCAAGCGCACCAACCTCAACTCTTACTCATACCTGATCGTTTAACATGTCAGCTGAAGAAACACAGAAAATGAGCGAACTCTCCGTGCAGGAGGGCTCTGCTGCTCCCGAGCAAGTGATTTTGGGTGAAGATGGCCAACCATTGTCCAAGAAGGCATTGAAGAAGTTGGAGAAGGAGAAGGAGAAGGCCCGCAAGAAGGCCGAGAGAGAGGCCCAGCTCGCACAAGAAAAAGCCGAAAAGGAGGCCCAGGCCGCCAACGACCCCGCTAAGGACAACTACGGTAAGTTGCCCCTTATTAACTCTGGCTCGAGATCAGGTGTTAAGAGAGTCAACATCGCAGACTTGTCTGCTGCTAACGATGGAGAAGAGGTTGTGTTCAGGGCCAGAGCTCACAACTCCAGACAACAAGGTGCCACGATGGCATTCTTGACCTTTAGACACCAACAGAACTTGATTCAGGGTCTCATCAAGTCCAACGGCTCATCCATCTCTAAGCAGATGGTCAAGTGGGCTGGAGCAATCAACTTGGAGTCCATTGTCTTGGTACACGGTATCGTCAAAAAGGTTGACGAGCCCATCAAGTCAGCCACTGTTCAAGATGCAGAGGTCCATGTCACCAAGATCTACACCATTCAAGAAACCCCAGAGCAATTGCCAATGTTGATTGAGGATGCCTCCAGATCCGAGGCTGAAGCCGAGGCCGCTGGCTTGCCTGTTGTCAACTTGGACACCAGATTGGATGCCCGTGTGATTGACTTAAGAACGCCTACCAACCAGGCTATTTTCAGGATTCAACACGGAATTTCTGCTTTGTTCAGAGAGTTTTTGACCAAGAGAAAGTTCACAGAGATCCACACCCCCAAGATTCTTGGTGCTGCCACTGAGGGTGGATCCAATGTCTTTGAGATCTCTTACTTTAAGAGATCTGCTTTCTTGGCCCAATCTCCTCAGTTCTACAAGCAACAATTGATTGCTGCAGACTTCGAGAAGGTGTTTGAGATTGCTCCAGTCTTCAGAGCCGAAAATTCCAACACCCACCGTCACATGACCGAGTTCGTGGGATTGGACTTAGAAATGGCATTCGAAGAGCACTACCACGAGGTCATGGATGTCTTGCAAGACCTTTTCATCTACATCTTCACCAAGTTGAAGACTCAATACGCTTCCGAGATCGCTACCGTCAGAAGACAGTTCCCTGTTGAAGAGTTCAAGTTGCCTGCAGACGGAAAGATGGTCAGATTGCACTTCAAGGAAGGTATTGCCTTGTTGAGGGAGGCAGGCAAGGAGGTCGACGACTTCGAGGACTTGTCGACCGAAAACGAGAAGCTTTTGGGTAAGATCGTCAGAGAGAAGTACGATACCGACTTCTACATTTTGGACAAGTTCCCTTTGGCCATCAGACCTTTCTACACCATGCCTTGTCCAGAGGACCCAAGATACTCCAACTCTTACGATTTCTTCATGAGAGGTGAGGAGATCTTGTCTGGAGCTCAACGTATACACGATCCCGAGTTGTTGAGGACGAGATTGAAGGCCCACGGCGTGGACCCCAACATGGACGGAATCACCGATTACATCGATGCTTTCACCTACGGATGTGCTCCACATGCAGGTGGTGGAATTGGTTTAGAGAGAGTCTTGATGTTCTTCTTGGACTTGAAGAACATTCGTCGTGCTTCGCTCTTCCCAAGAGACCCAAGAAGATTGAGACCATAAACATAGCCTTAAATACACATACAGTCTCTAGCTATAACACCATTAAATTACGTAGAATCTCTGTAACTTGTTACCATTATATATATCTATGACTCTTCCCCACTAACGATTCCTGTCCGCCGTTCTTGGCTTGGCACGAAGGATGTTATCCACTCTCAACAAAACCTCGGCAGCCTCTGAGGCCGACGACACAACTGCTCTCTTTAGTTTGTATGACTCCACGATTCCCATTTCTCTCATGTCAGCGACGGTTCCGATGTTCAAATCCAAACCCGACGTAGTCATGCCGTTGTAGATGGACGAGCGCAACTTAGCCACCAATTCACTGGAGTCAAAACCAGCATTGTCGGCCAAGATGGTAGGAAGAGCTCTCAAGGCTCTGCCGAAGGCTTCCACCGCAAGCGACTTTTTGCCTGTCTCATTGGCAGCAGCCTGGTCCACAGCCTTGGACATAATCATCTCCGAGCACCCACCTCCCAACACAGTTCTGGTGTCTCTCGTGGTCTGCGACAACACAGACAATGCATCGTGTAAGGATCTCTCCGCCTCGTCCAAGCCCTGTTCGGTAGCACCTCTCAAGACAATGGTACATGCTTCACCAGCAGAAACACCAGAGAATTTAAGGAAAGTTTCCTCACCAATGAGGATCTCTTCAATCAGTTCACACGTTCCCAACTTGACCTTCTCAGGGTTATCGAAGGTAGAAGCAACCTCGGCGCCCGTGACGAGAGCCAATCTCTCAACACCGTCAAAGTCGGCGTGCTCAATGGAATTGATCTTGGCGTCACTGAACAACTGCTCAGGGTAGTCATAGATCAACTGTCTGTTAATGAAGACATTAATACCGAACTTCTTGATCTTTTCAATTTTGTTCTTCATCTTCAACTTCTCGGCTTTCTCCAAGTCAGCCAATTTAGACGTCGAGTCCACTTTGAACTTGGCCCCAAAAATCTTGACCTTGTCAGTATCCATAGAAGTGTTGGCCACCAAGATTTTGGCATTGGTGATTTTCTTGGGCTGGTTGATACCAAACTTCTTCTCCAAAATAAAACCCTCGTCCAAGTAAGAGTCTGACAACTTACCTCCTGCCTTCTTGATGATCTGGATGTTATTCAAGTTGGTGGAGCCGTTCAATCTCAAAACAGCATCCACAGCCAACTCGGCAAACTGCACCTTGTCCTGAGACAAAATCTTGGAGGAGAGCGTGGTTTTGGCGATGTTGATCAAGTCTGCTCTGAACTTCTCTTTATTAGCAGCATTATCGACAGCAATACGGTCCAAAGCAGCAATGGACGTGTCTCTTGCAAGTCTGTAGCCTTCAATGATGGTCTGAGGGTGGATTTTCTTGTCAACAAGCTTCTCAGCCTCCCTCAAAAGCTCGGCCCCAAGCACAGTCACCGAGGTGGTACCGTCACCAACCTCATCATCTTGCACCTTGGCAATGTTGACCAAAACCTTGGCAGCAGGATTATCCAAGGGAATGGATTTCAAAATGGTGGCTCCATCGTTTGTGATGAGCGATCTGTCGGCGTCACTACTGGACTGCAATAACTTGTCCATACCCTTAGGGCCCAAGGTAGTCTTGACCAAATCACCCACGGCGATGGCCCCGACAAATGCAGACATACGAGCATTTTCTGCTCTTTCTTCAGTAGCCTGGTCTCCGAAAATATTCACCGACATAATTGTATGGCAGTCGGATGAGGTGGTGAAGTGCTCGGTTCTAGTGTGTTCCTTGTAATATTTTTTCGTGCCTCTGGACCAAGTGCGCGAACCAGATCTCGAAGTTCTTTTCTATTCTAAACAGTTTGCCACGAGGCGTACATACCTGACTACAAATAGTGCCTTGACCCCTGTTCAAGCTAACTACACTATAATTACATAACATGTCCTACGATCCAAATGGCCCTATTGCTCAGCAGCTCATGCCGTTGTTGGTCAACGAGTTGACCTCAACATATAACATCCCTGCTGATGCTCAGGATACCGCAGAATATATGAACATCTTGATCGGACAAAGGCGTTCTGCAGAAGAAATTGTTCAGCAGGTCAAAGATGTGATTGATATCCCCATCGATGGCCAGTTTGTTGGACGCGTCTTGGCAGAAATCAACCGTTTAGAGCAACTACAAACTGCTGAACAACCTCCAATGCAACAGCAAAATCTGAGTTACCAACCACCTCAGGAAACCCAACCACAACAGCAACCACAGCAACCTCAACAGTCTCAACAGCCGCAGCAACCTCAAAGTCAGCCGTTTGAGTTCAATGCTGCCATAGATGAACAGAGGCAACCAGTTCCTGAGGCACCTGCCTCCAATCCCTTCCCTCCAGCTGCAACTGTGAATCCTTTTGGTCCTGCAGCTGCAGTCAACCCCTTCCCTCCAGCCCAAATAGATACTGAGGCTGTACAAACAGAACCAAAGTTCCCTAAGGGCCCACTGAAGGGTTTGATTAAGTCTCATAGCAAAGTTGGAAACGACATGAGAAAGAACCAAAGAAACGGCAAGGGTGTTGGCAAGGCAGCCAACAAAGACTTTGTGAGCGGCAAGCAAAAGTCTCACAACAAGAGCTATGGAGTCCAGAATGCAGCTAACCTCGAGAAAGCCTTGTCGTTAGCATCGTCCGACTCCATCAACGTGCCACCAGGTGCAAGAGGACAAGATGACTTGATGCAATTTGTCGGAAGAAGCAAACCAAGCTTCGTTCAGCAGCCTCAGGTGACTTTGTGCAGATTTGGAATTCTTTGTTCCAAAGAGTTGTGTCCTTTCGGTCACCCCACGCCTGCTAACAAGGATGCTAAGGTGATCCGAACCAGATGGTGTCGCCAAAACAAGAACTGCACCAATCCAGAATGTGAATTCGCACACTCTTCGCCCAACTACCAGGCCCCACCTCGTGAGCCAAAACCTGTGGCACCACCAGCCTTCAAGCCTGCTACAAACTACAACACCCCAAGAGGTGTGGCACCTACTTCTCTCGAGCAGTGCAAGTTCGGCTTGTACTGCTCCAACCAAATGTGCACGAAAAGACATGCCTTGTCTCAGGTGGCCTGCAAGAACGGACTGGACTGCACGAGATTGGACTGTTCCTTCAACCATCCTTTGAAGGAAGACTGCAAGTTTGGTAACGAGTGCAAGTCAAAGGTGTGTTACTACAGACACCCTGACGGAAGAGAGCAACACTTTTTCAACGGAAACGGCAATGGCAGCAGCGGCAACTCGCGTCCGTTTGCAGTTCCTGAGGACCAAGTCATGGAGCAGGTGACCCAAGAATAATATATATCAATTTTTTTTTAAAAAAAAAAAAAAAAAAAAAAAAAAAAAAAGAAAATGATGATGACAAAGAAGACGAAGATGACGATGATGAAGAGGAGGAGGAGATGAAGAAGAAAGGTAAAGACAGTGAAGAAAATTGCATTTAAAGTTGGCGAGACCATACTTAGAGCTGGCCTCATGAACACACATACGAAGCAGGCTTCGTATTATACGTATACGTAATAATAATAGATGGAAAACAAGCATTAAAGACATCTACTAGCTCTCATCGTGCACTACAACTTACAGAAATGATTGTCGGAACGATTAGCTATAAACAGAAAGACAGAGGCAGTCCATTTAGTATCTTCTCTTACCGGCCTTGGCCTCCTCGGCGTAGATGTCCAAAGGAGAAGCTTGCAAAGGCTGAATGTCCCACAAGTTAGGACTCAAGAAAGCGTAAGAGTTACCGATGGCAATGAAAGCAGCCTTCAAGGTGTTCTCGGTAGTTCTGGTAGAACCGGAAGAAGAGGTGTAAACATCCTCAACACCAGCCAATTGCATCAATTTCTTGACAACAGGAGAAGCGACAATACCCTTACCTCTTGGAGCTGGGATCAATCTGACGGAAACGGAACCACACTTACCAGTGACCTTACATGGCAAAGAGTGAGGAGCACCCAAGTTGGTACCCCAGTAACCTCTTCTGATTGGGATGATAGACAACTTGGCAATGATGATAGCAGCCTTGATAGCAGAGGCAACTTCCTTGGCAGTCTTAATACCCAAACCAACGTGACCGTTGGAGTCACCAATGATGACAACAGCCTTCATTCTGGTTCTTTGACCAGCTCTGGTTTGCTTCTGGACGGATCTGATCTTCATGACCTCATCCTTCAACTCTGGGAGCAACTGGTCGATGATTTGGTACTCCTTGACTGGCAAAGAGTGCAAGTAGATCTCCTCCATGGAAGAGATCTTACCGGCCTGGACCAATCTACCGAGCTTGGTGACTGGGGTCCATCCCTTCTCCTCATCTCTTCTTCCTCTTCTTGGGCCTCCCTTTCTCTTGTTGCCGAAGGCTCTCTTTGGGGCTTCTGGTGCTGGTGCAGACATTGTTATTATCGGAATGTTACGTGGAAAGCCGGGGTGTTGGTTTTCAATCGATAAAACTGGAGAGGAAAGAGGTGAAGATTTTGCAATTTTTTTTTATCGCTGCGCGGTGCGCCTGCCCGCGGCGTCAGGGCTTGCGCCCTAAAGAACTTGGGTCTTGAGTCTTTTTCCGCACCTATTGCACTGACCCCTCCATTTGTCTGAGTGAGCTCGTCTGAGTGAGCTCGCTGTTTCGCCTCGTCTGAGCTCGTCTGACGCCCATTCGCCTCACCCGCACCTCATGCATGGAATTCTCGCTCAAATCTAGCCACATGAACGTTGCTAAACTACACTAGTACACCATACAATAATATTGTAGATAATAGAACAAATTATTACATTAATAGAAATAAGATTAATAATGATTCTGAAATCAATCTATTGCAAAAAAAAAAGGGAGAAAGAAAAATTATTCTTATTCTTGTTAGGGGACGAACTTGACTTGATTCATTCTGACTAGAGAGAGCTTTGTAATGTGGGTGTAGGTGACCATTTGGTTCTAAAACGGTGACTTCGGCATGTTTAGATTTAGACTAAGTTAAAAAGACTTAATAAAATTGACATAAAATTTACATGAAATTTACATGAAATTGCCATTATGAATTTAGTAAATGAAATTGACATAATGTAATTTTAACCTGGTTACAACTTGGAGATTGCCATAAATAAACATGGACAAGAAGGTGAGTGAAATTACTAAAGTGTATACAAATGTACATAAATGGCCAGTTAAGCTTATTGGTGGTCAGGCATGCGCGGTCGAGAACCAAATAGCAACAATAGAGGATTTTCCATAGAACAGGGTCAGCTGACCAGTGAATGCTCACCATGCGGTGTTGTGTGCAGTACAGCAAATCAAGAATCTGGGGGCAGGGGGCGGCCTAACAAAGGTTGCTTGAACTCACCATCGCTACTACTAGCACTTGAGAACCCTTCCAACGCACTATATTCATAATGTCTTCTTACGCCGACGCAGCAGCATCCTCCGGTCCTACTGGTGCCGAGAAACTCCCCGAGCCAGCCCAGGTTCAAAAGACCACGGACCCTAAGGGTTCGGTTGAGACCTTGGACGGTAAGGAGTTTGATAAGAAGAGAAAGGAGGTGGCTAAGGAGGCCAAGAAGGCTTCCGAAGAAGCCACCAAGAAGGCCAAGAAACAGGCCGAGATCGTTAGAGAGGAGATTGACGACCTCAAGAAAGACGCTGCCCCATACTTGGAAAAGGCCCTCAACTATGTCAAAGAGACTTACGCTCAGGTGTCCAACGCTGTTACATCCAGAGTTAACTCCAACACCGCTTCTCAGGCTGTGACCGAGCTCCAAAACCCCGTGGTTATTTCCCAATTGGCCTTGATTGCTGGAGGTGCCACTGCAGGTTGGTTTGTCTACTCCGAGCGGGCCCACATCAGATCCGACAACAAGTTTGTTGTAGCCATCCACGCCGGTATTGCCACGGCCTTGATCTTGGGTGACGTGTATTTATTCCAAAACTTGTACCCAAAGTACAAGAAGAATTAAGTATTGGTGTGAGTCGAGTCAATAGTATCATAAATACACCATTCAGAAAGTAAGCAAGCCTAGGCCTTTAGAAGCGGAGCCAGTAAAAAAAAAAAAAAAAAAGCATCAGCATGCATAGGGAGAAAGCAAACTAGTCTTGATGTTTTGTTTAAAAAAGAAACGTAAGGCGTGTGAAAGATGTATGGTGGTTATTAATACATTGGTACGAATCGTGTCTGAGACTGCCCAAAACGTGCTTGACACGTTAATACTAAAAGCGTGTTTGACACGCCAACATCTGAGTCATGTGCTATTGTATCATTTGTTTATTGAACGATTTGTTATTATATCAGCTGTTATTGTATCAATTGTTCTAGAAACATTTGTTTATACAAGGTCATGTGCACTCATGTCATGTGCTCTTGTGTAGGTGTTGAAGTCACGTCAAAGTGCTTGGCACATACGAATTTGTAATTTTTTTTCTTAGATTGGTGACACTTAGTGTGAGACCACTTTCGAGGCGGAATATCCCGCATTGGCTGATTGCATCCCCAGCCCGTCGAATTCGGCAGTTTTGGTGCCAGGCCCAGTACAAACAATGCACGGCATCTGGCCATGTATCGCGCATTAGATGCGTCTCGTACTCGATGCAGCACGTAACTCATGCCACGAGCCGTGCCTTTAAAGACAGCAATGGCTTCTTTTCTGAACCAGTCTTTTACAATCATGGGCTAGGGAAGTTTTGTGGATATTTAGCTCTTCTGGAATGTTTGCTGTTCTCTTGAAGATACCCACACTTCCGCCTCCCCCCCTTTACTTGATGACTGGAACCTATGTTCGCAGTCTATGGATTCCTGCTAGTGAAGGCCTTTCGATGCATGCAAAGATGCTACTTAGCTCTTCCAACATATACGGGGAAGTCCCTTGCGAGCTGGCAAAGCTGCCGACATAAATTGCTCATCAAACAGTTGCTCTTTACAGAGTCTGCAGCAAGGAGCACTGCACACTACCGACCCTGAGGCGTAGGATACTTACGAGTTCCAGGGTAGGCGAATCAGAATAGTGCGTTGACAGTAGAAGTCAAAGATATTTTCAGAAGTGGAACGATTTAGTGGTGGAAGATACATCTAGCCGTACGCCGTGAATTCTGCGGACGCATAAACAGTTGCAAAGTTTGGAGAAACCGTGGTTCGACCCTTTCGTTCCTGGGACTCTAACTAAAGACAAATTTCTTCTTCTAAAACACTTCCAGAGCTTTAAACCTTTTGTTGTATTCTAATAAAAACGTTTTCGAGTTAAAACCTCATGCACCCACAACTTTAAATGACCTCGGTAGCGGTTTCTGTTTGAGTACATCTAAGCTGGACCCTGTGTCATGCAATAGAAGTACCCCGGTCATGCATACTGGTTTTGTTTCTAAAGCAGAAACACGTGCTTCGAGTGTCGGCGCTATAGCTTGCATTCTCGTTTCAGTGGAAACTACAGGAAATCATGGCGAGACACAATTATTCCACCCAGAGCTTATGGAGCACAAAACTTAAAAGACTTAATATCAAATTTTTTCATTTTCCCCAAAATTCTTTGTATGCTGGTTTTCAAACAAGGAAAAAAATTCCAGCCGTTGGGTTGAAGCCGGGTGGCTTGTTGCATCAAGCAGGCAATATAGCCGCACCGCATCTATTCGTGCACACGAAAGATTTGCTTGATCACAGGGTCTGCCGTTTCAACATGCACCTCAGCCTTGAACAAGCAGTGGAGATGTATTTAAAGGTGCTTTATCCACAGCCGCATGTGGGTATGTTTCCCGTAAAGCTTTAGTGATCTGGAATATATGCGGTGTGACTTTTGAGCGAAATTCCCAAGCCATTCTCTCTTTATTAATCATGAATTCATCAATGGAGGCTAACCTCCATTCCCTGGGAGCCTTGCAATGGTTCCCCCCTCATTTCTCGGGGATCTATAGACAGCCTGTTCCAGAAGAGTGTAAGCCTACCACTTATGACTACTCTGCTTACGACTGTACGCCAGAACAGGACTACTTTAATCTGTCCAAACTTGCTCTTGATGATAATTCATACCCGCCCCAGACTAAACCCCAAAATTTAGGTGACAACATCAAAACTGAACCCTGCTTAGATGCTCCTGTTGCTGACCGGACCCTGGCTGATACTCTTAACAGTTACCAGCGAATCATGTTCCCAGGCCAGTACTTTCCCAGACCAGACTCGAATCCCAGATTGGGCTGGGGTAAGCCTGAGGGTATTTATCTGCCAGAATTCCAACCCATGAAGGAGGCCAATTCCCTTCAGCCTCAGGATGCAATCTGGGAGTCGTTTCTGCGAGAACCTTATGCAGAATGTTTGGGTGCGCTTAGAGTGGACGCCTTAAATTTTTCGGCTGCGAAACTGGACCCAACCGACTTCCACTCTCCACACCAAGTGTACACTACTTTGCCCCAAAATTGCCACAGACTATCGGGCGACTCGGTGCAGGACGCCGTATCTGCACGCAAGGCTGTGGATTTGGAGAGCGAGCTCGATTTCCAACCCCTGATCATTCGCAGCTCGCAGTCAGAAACCGTCCTTCCAAGAGCACCTGATGGGTCGTCCAAAACGTCGTTGCTTGATTCGTGCCAAAGTCTTAGTCAGAAATTCGGGCCTATGAAGCGATACAGAAATCTACGAAATGTGGCCAACCGCCCGAAAATGCTTCCGTCTGATTTGTCTCCAAGTAAGGTTTACATGCCAACTAGGCTTGAAATCACCGGAGCGCGAATCGAGGATATCAACCGGGTTCCCTGGGATGCGCTGGAATTAAGTGACGGACGCCGCATTGTGAGAATAGAAGCTCGTCAATACGGACCTTTAATTCACGGCAGTTTCCAGATGGTGGGCCTGGCCCAAGACAACCCCGTCATGGCACCTGCCCCTACGGGCGTAGACGTCACGGAAGTATCGTGTCTTAGGTATGTTCTGGTTGAGGAAGGAGTCACGAAATCATACTACTACATTACATCGGTTGAGCTCGTGAACATCATCGATACGTTGATCAACATTAAGGTGATGGATGCAGGATCACGGCGGCGTGAGAAAGGCAGGATTCGGCTGAATCTTCTGACATATTGGCTGAAGAACTCGCTTGGCTCTACCCGATCAATAGAGGAAAAGGATTCAGCCGACCCACGCACCCAGTTCGCACGACGCATCTCTAATTATGGGGTGCGCAAGCCGCGCTGCTTGGACAAGGATGTACGGGTGCTCTCGTGGCTGAAGTTGGTTCCTGCCTTACAGCGCGCAATCCAGTGCTACTACACTGAAATTCCTTTGGACGAGATGGGCAACTATGAGGACCTATAGTCATAAAATCTTTAACAATTAGTAGGAATCTCCGATAATGCAACCTGCAGCTGCTTGCAAAGATCCTCTGCAGGTGGAATATGCACCTGTGTACGGCACGCCTCCTGCAATCCAAGATGCGCTTGGATTGAGCCTTGTATGCCGCACTCTGGCTTCTACGTTCAACTTGACCCGATCCGAAGACGCGTAGATATCTCTGTTCGAACCTGTGAAGAATGAACCGTATGCAGACACTGCACATGGCCCTATTGTATATAAATTCTTCGCTACTTTATAGTGCGCTTCCTTGTTTCAGAGTAGATGCGTACACATCCACCTAAATGTGTCCAAAGTCAGGGGGGGCTGGATGTGGTAAATAAAGAAATTAAAATAAAAAAAGAAATATCCCAAAAGAGTAATAGGTAGGAGATTTACCCAACACAGCGAAGAAGCATCATTCATTAGGAGCCATTGACAGACTCGTTTTGGTCTTGGCTGTGGGGCGCACGACCCGTGCGGCCGTTTTTACTGCTCAGGCCGTTGGCGTTGCGCGGACGTTAACATCCACCTACGCGGCCGTTTACACGTTGCAAGGTGCCATCCTTCGAGCGCGCGCCAGCGCGCGCGAAAGACCTCGACGTTCCATTGAAAACGTGAGTGCAGGCAGCCAGTACCCGAGCAGATATTAAACGAGCTATTATTATTTTCTCGTTTAGTCAAGGAACCCGTTGTGACAATAAAGGCTATCTTGTTATAGTTGTTTCCATGCAGTGATATTCTATTCGTAGAAGTCATGAGAAAAGGGGCCTATCATGGTGAGAAAATCGTTATCCAAGCACTCTCGGTAGTAATTTAGCGCTGCAGGACCCAGAGCTCAAACCACGGGATATTCCGTTGATTGACAACAACCGGGATTGGCAGGAGTCGACATTTGACGAGATTTTGAAGAACGTAAAATACAGTTAGTGTGTGTATTGTTCTGCTGGTACATTGTTTGGTAGTGTATTGTGTAGTGCGTAATTGTTTAAATCTTAATTGTGTAGTACACATAGAGTTGTCGGTTGTGGTTGTTCATTGTATAGTTTATGGCGTAGCCCAAAAGATACTTTATATAGCCGTTTAAGTATTGTATAGCTTAAATCGAAGTAGCTTACGTATTGCATAGACTAGGTATTGTATAGTTTATATTTGGGGCGATTCGTATATTATCTATATTTGGGGATATTGGTTGCTTGGTAATACATCACCAAACGCCGGTCAGCTACGTCACTACAACTTTAGTATGGGGTTGCAGAAAAACCCTTTCGCGTGGATCATATCGGACTAAGTCCTGTGATAGAAGTCAACAGGGACGCGTCTAAAATTGAGTAGCTAAGCCAATCAGCAGGAAGAAGGCTGAACATTTTTTCCTCTCTCGGATAGTATGCGCATATGAATGATAACCTGTGGCTGGGGATGGCTTTATGCAAGTCCTTCCGTGAAGCAGATCCTCCAGATTGATGGCGCGAAGCTAAAGTCCCCGCACAGGTCCGTACCAGAGCAGAAAAAGTCCGCTAGACATCGGAAGCTTCGGAAGAGGGTCTATTTACTTGTGGCAAGAGGAAATTTGCATTTTGACGAGGCCTCGAGTTTTACGCAAAATCCCGCCCCAAAACTCAAAAATTGCACGTTCTACGGTTTGCGCTTCGCCCATGTCGTTCCACATTCTTAATGCACAGTGTGGAAAGGTCATCTAAGCCTGCGTAAAAAGCCATTACCGCAACATCTTTGCATGCATTGATTGTCGGTCCTAAGAAAGATCACTCAACGCTTAGCCCGTTTTACAGCCCATATAAAAACCCCTTGCAAGTATTCTATTCCTATTGTTAAATTTCTTCCACCTTTTAATCCTACCGCCTATTCTTGCCTCTTAATACCCTTGAGTTGCCCTTTTTTATTCTGATTGATGCATAAAATGATTACCACGGCAGCACCCACGCAAAGGAAACCAAGTCGCCTAAACAACTCCTTCAACAAGAAAATCCTGAACTCCTTTGTTAAGCATCATGACGCTTTCGATAACGAGTCCATTCTTTCCAACTCCTCGGAACACTCCCATGGCTCGGGCTTCAGAAATAACTATGCCATTTCTAGAGTTAGATCCAACCTCTCCATATCTTCCGAAGTGTTACCATCTGAAAGGTTCAGAGTGAGTCTTAAGCTCTCTAATAAGGAAATTGCTCTTCTCAGGTATACATGGAACAAAATGCTTACAGAGGAGCAGGAGGTGGTGGAAGAACTGGTTTTACCTTTTCCTGGTTCTGCATGGGCCTTCACTAAGGAGAAGCCTTTGCCTAGAGTCACTAACAATGGGAACTCAACTTTGAATGCGCTGTCGACTTTTTGCATCCAGATCTACCTGAACTTGCTTGCGATGAACGCAGATTTGGAGAAACTTTACCCTTCGCTCAAACACCAAGCTGCATCCATGGCCGGAGTATTGACCCTTGCCATTAACTGCTTGGAGAATTTGTCTAGTCTTGATGAGTACTTTTTGCAGTTGGGAAAACGTCATTCGCGAATCCTCGGGATTGAACCAGCTCAATTTGAGTTGATGGGAGAAGCTTTTATCCAGGCTTTTTACAGCCGGTTCGGCACTGCGTTCTCGCACGAGTCCGAGGTGCTCTGGATCAAATTCTACATGTACTTAGCCAACTCATTGATCCAGTTTGGTATTGATCCTGTCATTAAGTCGGAACATGCTCCAGAGGAGAACTTGCGTCATGGCCTGATTGACACAAGCGACTTCGAGCTCAACTCCATGTCTGCCTCGCTTGGCGGACACTCGGACTTCACCGAAGCTACATCTATTTTATCCTCTACTACCAACCCATCGCAGCCACTACACACCAAGCCTTTGCACAAGGGCGTGCCTGTGGCACCAGTGACCTCAGCTAATGGCTCTAAATTAAAGGACAAGTCAAAGAGGAAAACCAGACTTTTGGGTAAGAAATCGGACTGTACCATCGTCTAGAGACATTAATATTCGTGTTATACTGTGTATACATGCACTCGGGTGAATAGATCAGGATCTATTTAGTATTATAGTTTACGAAAGCATGTATGAGATAATATTTATGAAATTCCGTAGTGGAACAAATCGTTTATGATACGAAATAATCCATGTTGCTGCGTATGTAGCAATACGAAATTCTAAGTTGTTACGGAATTGTTTATGATAACTGTTTCATTGTAGGATTTACGAGGTCAGGGCCGGTGGTGCATTCATTTCGCGTACGCGTCTCATTAACCTAGGAACGGAAATTGGGTCTCGAACTATATGCACAGTGTAATGCACTCCCCCGCGCCCTAACCATAGCGACATGAAAATGGGTGCAGTCACGTTCGGCCTAGTTACCATCTCCACAGTTGGCCTTCTCCATGCCCCCACAGGCACATCCTTTTGTGTTGGCATGCAGGCTCCGATCTTCACGCAATGCGTAACCTTCCTAATTGTCTCTAGTGTAGTATGCATAATGTGTGGGCCGTTGCGTTTCGCACAGGGCGCGACGGCCGGAAACTCTCAACCTCAGCACTACTCTTTCTCACTTGATTTCTCCAAACCTGTGCTGCCCTACACTCGCTTTCGAGTCCCCTCCGCCAAACACTCTCTCTTGCGACTAGATTTCTTTCGCCAGTCCAAGCTATCCAGAGTCCTTATATATATTCACCGAAAAGGGCGCGACCAGAACCGCCTCCTTTTGCCGGCTCTCAGAGCACTACTACGCCTCACTATGACCACTTCGGGACAGGAAAATGACTTTGGCGACGCGTTATGGAACGACAGCTTTTACTCGTCGCCATCAGTAATTTCGGGGCAGTCTTCGTCTAATCACATCTATAATTTGAAAAAAACCGTCTTGCCAAATTCGGCTCTGTCACAGCTGATAAGTGCATACCTCCAGGATTCGCCGAAACAGAGCGATCTTCTGGCTGATGACTTGGCCAAACTGGCTTCTATATCGCTGACCAAATCTGGTCCGCTTCAGGCTTCTCCTTCGTTGATAGCCTTGGAGAAAATTCTCAACAAAGAGGATGGCCGGAATGCTCCGCTTCCCCAAACTATCATAGAGGAGGAAGAGGAATCGGCTCCCTCGAAAAACGACGATGCAACGCCGAAAAACGACATGCTAGCCCGGCCCCATGATATGCAGAAAACGGCTCTGTCTCTGTCGGTGGCAACGTTCCAAACTGCATCTTCTGACCGAATCGGGCAATTTGAGTACCCACACTCAGAAAGCTCTGCTTCAGCCACCACGTTGAGTCCGGTCGAAGACTATGAGGATAAAGCCTCTTCGAGTCCTGTTGAAGATTTTGAAGAAAAAACCCCCAAATTGGGTGGGCCTATTCAGGATGAGGACGACACCACCCCTAAGTTGGGTGGTCCTGTACAGGATGCTGAGCAGGACATTTCTTCCACTAATCCAACATACGAACCAATCTCTGTGTCTCCTAATTTGTCTTTGAAAAGCGTGGAGACTCAAAACAATCTGCAGCATCCTGTACCCAGCCAATTACAGCGAACCCCTCAAGCTTCGGAGTTTGGTAAACCAACAAACACCATCTCCAGGCCGCAGAAAGATACCCGGAATACCACACCAAAGCCGGTCGAATCAACCGGATCTACTGATCAAGTCATGTCGAAACAGGAAAACGAGGAAAGAAAAGTGCCGAGTGAAAAACCTCGGCCAAAGTACCTGTCCATGCTTGATTCAATCAATAAGTCCGACTTCCCAAAAGCGACTTCTACGACAGAAAAATCGTCGGTAGCAAAAACAACAGCTTCGAAACTTCTTCCAAAAAAGGAGCCTTCAAATGACATTCCAAAAAAACCTTCAAATGACATTCCGAAAAAGCTTTCCAAAGACCTTCCAAGAAAGATGTCTAAAGATCTCCCAAGAAAACTTTCAAAAGATATTCCAAGAAATGAACTCTCTCTGCAGAAATCTAGCCCTAAGGAAACAAAAGAATTCAACAAACCAAAGACTGCATCTGAAAAGCCCATTAATACGAAAAGATTCAGTTTCCGGACAATGTTTAAGTCTAAGTCTAAGAACCATTCTCTCTCGCAGTTAAACCTTGTTCCAGAATCACAGGAGCCAAGCAAGCCAGTCAAGCTAAGTCATAAATCCAGATCTACGCCTGATTTTAGCTCTTTCAAAAAGTCAGCAAATCCTCCGCTGACGCTGACGCTAACACAACCCCAGGCCAGAAAGCCAGAGATCCGTAAAAGCTTGTTCACTAGAAGAAAGAGTGAGGGAAGTACCAGCTTGGCTGCTCAGTTGAAAAGCCCAGGTTTGCCCGAGAAAAATTCAAAACAGGATATTTCAAAATCCGGCAACAAAACCGAAAAGCCGTTACCTGAAGTATCAACGCCTAGGATCTCCCCTCCCAAGACCTTCCTGTCCAGGTTTACTCCTTCAATCATGTCAAAGAAGAGTCCGACTTTGGAGCAGAGCTCGATGGCTTCCCCGAGCGTTTTCTCTGTGGAAACACCTTCGACCGCTTTGCTCCACCAGGGCGAGACCATCCGAGAAGTCGACGATTCCGATTTCTTACCAGAACATTATCAAGATACAACTAGGGTCAACGCGGAGTTCTCGGATGTGGTTTCAAGCCCTGACGCGTCCCCTAACCTATCCATGCAGGGCCAACAGTCTAGTTATTTTGGCCAGTCACTTGACCCCAAGAATCCCATCGATATGGGGTCTCCTTTCGTGGTTTCATATGATGGAGACAGTCTCAATGAGGAAAATGGCAGGATGTTCAGTGAATCTCCTAATATAGGGCCATCGCTCAAATCAACATCCAACAGAAGCTTGAACGCTCAACTAGCTGGAGAAGCCCTTTTCCCTAAACTCCTTGACCCTCATGAGGTGGAAAGCATCGTGTCCCTAGAAAGATCTAGGTCCATGCGGTCCATAAAGTCCAATACCAAGAGGAGTTCATTTATTAATTACAATGGTTCAGATGAAAACATTATTCTTGGAGCCGAGGTTGGGGTACTACGCCAGCCGTCTACGAAAAATTCGGGAGGTATTCTTAAAAACTCTCTATCCAGTCGAGAGTTGAAAAGCGATCTTCTTGGTTTGGATGGCAACGACAGTTTCAGAAACTCACCAAAAAGGTCTGATAAGTTCGACCTTCCTTACCTTGACAATTATGAAAATTCCCCCATTTCAATGAACGACGAACGGCTCACAGATTTCATCGAGTTCACAGACTTCATTGATATTGAGAACCTTGATTTTGCGGCATCTCCTTCCATCGGGAATGGAAGCGTTGCATCGCACAGAGACTCTATTGGGGCCGAGGTTTCCGAGAGTTTCGTTGCAGACTCACCGGTTCCAAATGAGCCCACCCCTAATCTCTCACCACAGGAAGCTGAACCAGAAAGTTCAGTGGGTGAACATAATGAGATTTTTAAAAAATCGCCAGTGATAGGAACCCCCGATATAGTAATGGTTTCCTCGGCATCAAGCCCCGAACTAGAGGCCTCTGCAACTCCACAGCTTGGCTTGTCAAGCCCTTCTCAGCAAATAGCATCGCCGTTGGAGAAAACATACGATTTTGCAGTGGAGACTTCTCAAAGCGAACGGAACCCATCCAAAGAACCACGGCCAGTTTCCATGTCTTTCAAAGGGTTCAAAGGGTCTGCTTTCAAAGACAAGATCTTGGTGCAATCCGGCTCTCACCAGCTGCTTCACTTCGACCACGATCTGTTTGAAAACTCACCAGTTGGCCAAGGCTTTGGTTCATCTGATGAAGACTCTGACTCTGATGGTGAGATAGACTCTCCTGCGGGAACCACTTCGGAAGAATCCCAGGTCTCCACTCCCCAGAGCAACAAGAGATATAGCATCAACAATGCCATCAGCTCTAGCAGCAGAAGGCAGCAGCACATGAGAAATGTGTTGGATCTTCAGCCCCCCAGAGCATCAGTTCCGTTCCACCACAACCGAATCCCATCGATATCCGACCATAGTGCTACATCGAGCCCAAAGCTGTTGAGCTCCTTCATGTCACGGATCCGGAAATCGCCCATGGCTCTGCCCACCATAACAACACAAAAACCCAAGGTCAACTTCTCGTCTCGCATCATTCTCTACGACACATATCACCAAGATGAATACGACCGGCACCCGGAGATCGGCACGTGCAATCAGTTGACGCCTCTTTTGGCGCAACAGATCAAGGACGAGTTGAATGAGTTGAAGGCGAACATGGAGGTCCATTCGGATAGCATCTGCTACACTCAATTCTTTTAAGTTGATGTGTATTCATAATACTACATAGTGTATAGACAGTATAGACAGTATGCACTTTAAAGTGAAGCAAGCTATAGTACTATTTTCTTGGCACATTGCCCTTGTTCTTGACCAATTGGTCGGAGAAGTCCTGGTGAGCACTTTTGAAAATGGTGTCCAAGGTTTCATTATCCTTCTCATGCACAGTAGCCACTACTTTGGTGGGCTCCTCCATCACCACAATCATATACGAGCCGTCTTTCTTGTCTATGCAGGTTGTTCCAGCCCATGGTGCCGTGTCGTACTCCTTGAGAGTAACCACTGGGGGTTTACCATCTACGTAAGAAGGGTAAGAAGCCATTGTGTGGTTTCTCATGTAGGTCGAGAGAGGTGTAGATATAGTGGTATGGTTGGCGCACGCCTCCATGAAGATAATACTACAAGAACGCCAAAATAAGGTTGTTTTTTTTTAGATTTCTGGAATCAATTATACAAAAAGAGACTAAAATCCAAAACAGGTCCAAAATCAAGGGTGGTTTGCTTGTGTGTGGGGTGCTTTTCACTAGTCTACTTCTTCGCGCGATGCTTCCAACATCATCTTCTTTTCCATGTCTGCAGTAGTTCCTGGGCAATACTTGTTTCCGGAGTATCAAACAGAGGCCGGCGAGGCCGGAGAAGTCATCCTGCGGTATATTCCTGGCAAAGGTGCAGCAATATCCTCAATCACCAGTGGGTCCAAAGCAATTCCGGTGATTGTAGCTACAGTGTTGGGGAACCAACTTGTGCAGGAGATCCAGGAGCAGGAACAGCAACCAGAACAAGAAAAGCAAGAAAAGCAAGAAAAGCAAGAGACTCAGGAGACTCAGGAGAAGCAAGAGAAGCAAGAGAATCAGGAAACCCCCGTCAAAAAATACCTTGTGTCAGTGATATCGGGAATGCAGAATGAGTACGCCAAGTACGCTAAGACGATCGATGCGTCTGCCTCAGAAACCGTGAGAGCCACCGCCACCAACTTGCCCCGTGAAGGTGACGAGGTGTTGGTGAGGATAACCCGGCTCAATTTGAAACAAGCATTCTGTGAAATTCTCTGTGTGTATGGATTCGGAAATGTTGCACCTGATGGAGGTTTGGGGTCAAATGGCTCGTCTGCACATCTATCTATACCCATGGGTGGAGGCCTGCAGATATTATCTTCATACGCCGCCGTGGCCTCCAGCCAAAGCATACTAGCAGGAGCACAGCCATTGGACATCGGCGAAAACTTCAAGGGCATAATCCGGACACAGGATGTCCGGTCTACGGATAGAGACAAGGTGAAGATCATCGATTCCTTCAGGCCTGGAGACTTGGTGAAGGCTGTTGTTCTTTCCTTGGGTGATGGCTCCAACTACTATTTGACCACGGCGAGAAACGACTTGGGCGTTGTGTTTGCCCGTAGCGAGGGTGGTGCTGGAGGACAGATGATGGCTCTAGATTGGGAAACCATGGTGTGTGAAAAGACCGGCGTACAGGAAAGACGCAAGTGTGCCAAGTTGTTCAACTAGTCAGTAATAAATCAAGGAGTAGAGATTTATTAGAGATAATAATATTGCTACGAGGCTATTTTTAGAGGTAATGTAGAGAGGCCCAGTACCAGACAGAACTAGACAGAACTAGACGGACTATACACAGGTACTGTATTAGATATAATTAAAGAAAGCTCCGTCAAACAGAATTAAGCAGTAATGTATTAGACAGAATTAGGCAGTACTGTATTAGACAGGTACTGTTAGACAGAGTTATTTGAATTTAAGACGTCCTCGATTATCAAGATAGTACAGGCGAATAAATAATGCATAATGAGCCTAGAATCGGCTATGAACTGTACCAATCGATAGGATATTTGACCTCATCAGAGGTGCCTCTCATGTCGTACTCCGACAAGCCCACCTTGGCACCAAACTTATCGAATCTCTCCATGTAGTGCAGCTTTTTCACCTGGGATATGCGGACCATCTCTTCCCAATACTTTTCCTGCTCGTATTCAAAATTCACCTGTCCACCAAAGTCTTTGTCCAATTGTGTCACGGGAACGTATTCGGGAAATGGCTCATCAAACACCAACTTCTCCCTGGTGAGCGGGTCTATGAATGGGTGGATGATCTTCAAAAATGTCCACGCAACAAAAGGAATGTTGGTCAAGAGTGCTTTACCTAATCTTTCGGGGTAGTGTGTCTGCAAAATGTTTAAGACGGTTTTACCAATTCCCACAGGAGGAATCTTGGAGCTGACTGTTCCTGCAGGCGAGGGCTTGAAGTCAATCAAAAGGGCAAGCGAATCTTGGCCTGAAGGCATGTAATCAATGACTCTCTCAAGCATAAACACCATGTGTTGCACTTGTCTATGACTTGTCTTGGTGTTCTGTCTCCCTGGTTTCAAATAAAGACATGGCCTGGCGTCGTTGTCGTAGCCCAAGATTACTTCCTTTCCAGTCTCGTTTTCCTCTGCCACAACTGACCCATTCAACTTGTTATCTTTTTCCAACATCTTCGAGAGACCAAATTCCCTTCTCCAAACCAATGTGGCCTCGATTCTTTCTATAGCTTCTTTTGTCTTCCAGCTGGTGGCCCTCAAGTACCGCAAGAGACATTCTCGAGATAACCACGCAATTTCGTCTCGACTAAGGGCCGTATATTTGCTGGTATTCTTTTGCTTTGAGCTCTCTTCGTCCTCTGCAATGGTGAGGTCTTCTTTAGTGAAGTGGGCATAAACATCACCGTAGTTTTGCTTCTGTTCCAGTGTTAAGCTAGGCTCTTCAGGCACTTTGCTCTCTGATGGAGGAGTTTCAAAGGGAACATAGGTGACTTCCTCGTTGACCTTGACCTCAGGAACGGGCTTTTTTTCTTTTTTGAAAAACATAGCTAAGTATAGATGTCCTAGAGCCTATTATTTATATTGGGGTGCCTTTGAATTTTTCGGGATCTCGTAAGGCCCGCTATATCCAGTACACCGCCGATTGCGCATAACATAAAGTGGATGGTCTTGCAAATGTCCTGGAACTTTGGAGCTTGAGCTTTGTATGTCTATAATCCGGCTTTCAATCAGGCTATTTAGGAATTATTGATGGATTAAAATTGTCAGCTGGTGCTTACGAAAGAGGTACCACAAGGAAGTAACGGATCTGGTATATCTCCGATCCGCATGCATGAAAGGCTCGGCTTACCATTGCACTGAACTTGTAGAAACATTCTGGTCTCGAGGGGATTTCGAGTCAGAAGGAGAAGTATGAATCTACCAATCACTATTATTTATCAAAACCTGACTATGCTGTCGAAATAGTCTTTGGCAGCCTTTTCAAGTTATGGCTTCATGCGATGTGTAAGCTTATTTCAGAACCCTGCAGCAAAAAAGAGATCCCGCGTTCTGCCGAGGAAAAGACGCGACAGGAAAAAAAGAACTCCGATACGGGGAATCGAACCCCGATCTGCTCGGTGAGAGCGAACTGTGCTAGCCATTACACCATATCGGATTTTATATGGTGTAAAAATTTGCAGATTAATATGTTTGTATTATTGAATTAGTTCTTAAATTTTTAGTAAAGTGTTTAAATATCACTAAAAAATTAGTAAAATATTAGTTATTTAGAAACAATAAGCTCTTTCGACCCCCTTTCAACTTAGTGGAACCTATTACACTAGACTTGCATTATCAATGACATACATTTTTATAGATTGCATGTGTAGACCTGTGCAGAGTTGCACTAGTGTAGACTCACAATAGAAAAAGTTCATAATAAAAGAAGGTCAATACAAAAATTTTATATCTATGACAAACTCACAAGATGCAACTACTCAAAAGACTTCTAGTCATACTAAGTGTTACTTACAATACTAGAGACTTTTCGCTAAGTAGACCTGTATATTACAGAAGATAGACTCATGGTTGTCTAAGAGACTACCGGCGAATAAAATCTACGGAATACAAAGTGATTCATTTTTCCTGTCTTTAAAAATGATCTACATAGAAATTGAAGAAATTCAAATACTTATGTATATAGATGCTTGTCTGGTAATTTTGTAGGTTTATCTGCTCTAATTGCAGTACTTTTATAGTTTCCTGCAAGAATAGCAAGAGACTGCGGAATGATCGGTTACTTATATATACTTCACACCTCATTACATTTGCTTAAGAAAAGAAACCGGCTAGCAAAAATCAAGCTGGGGCTTTTTTCTGACTATGTCCTAATATAAACTCAACAAAAAACTCCGAGGTTATTCTCCAGCTTCACGAGACGTTTTAGAAGCACTACTCTGTGTGGTGTCTGGAACTCATACTTGCTCAGTCTGAGTTCAACTGAGCATTTCATATAGGCTCCAAGTCCGTCACACAATGTCGGTACTAGTGCCAGGAAAAGATGAACAATATATAAAGGTATCGGCGCTGCCGTCTGACTTCAAGGTATCTGATTTGGAGATGCTTAATGACCCGTCAAGGGCGTATCTACTGCCTCTTGCCGTGATAGCATTGATCGACATGAACGCGTTCTTTGCTCAGTGTGAACAAATCCGTCTCAACCGTTCGTTGGATGATCCGGTGGTGTGTTGTCAGTGGCAGTCTTTGATTGCCGTTTCTTATGCTGCAAGAAAGTACGGCATTAGTCGAATGGATACACTTGCCTCTGCAAAGCAAAAGTGTCCAGGACTTATTGTGGGACATGCTGCTGTGTTCAAGAAAGGCGACTCTCATTGGCAATACCTTGATAGGTTACCGGATCAGGCAATCAATAAGGTGAGTTTAGACCCTTACCGTAGAGAGCTGAGGAAGATCTTTAAGATTTTGAGTCGGGAGTGTGACTTGGTGGAGAAAGCAAGTGTGGATGAGTGCTACTTGGATTTCGGAAGGCTTGTCCACGCCAGACTTCTCGAGCTATTTCCCCAGCTACTGACTTTGAGTGAGGATGATCATTTGCCCATGGTACTGGATTCTTTACCTGCAAACCTCCGATGGCAGGGCAAGATCTACCCCACTCAAGAGGAAACATCCACTGAAAACTCAAACAATCTCCAATCAGAGCTTTCTCCTGAAACAACAAAAGAAGATACTAGTGCTGCAATATCCGATTGGGATGATATCTGTATGCTCATAGGTTCGGAAATATTGTACCACATTCGAAATGAGGTCTATAAGGAACTCAAGTACACCACATCAGGGGGATTGGCTAGCACAAAAACAGTGGCCAAGCTAGCAGGAGGCTTCATCAAACCAGACTTCCAAACCATCATTCGCTCCAGGGCAATGTACCCGTTTCTCAATAACTTTGAGTTGAAGGATTTTAATCAAATGGGCGGACAGCTAGGCGATCGGATCTTGCAGAAGTTAGAAGCACCCCCAGGGACTAATTCCTTGTCGTATCTACGAAGCAATTGGACACTTGATCAGCTAAAACAAGAGTTTACAGAAGAGGAGCAGTTGGCCCAAAAAGTCTACGATCTATCTCGGGGCAGGTATTGCCAAGAATTGAAACTCAGGACTTCGGTTAAGTCGATGATGTCTCGAAAAAACTTCCAGTCCCATAATCCAGTGAATACTATTGGGGACTGCTTTGACTGGATTCGTGTTTACGTCGGCGACTTATATGGGAGACTTATTGAGCTTGACGACGAGAATCTCAATCTTTCTACCCTGCAAAAAAATGGAGACGAAAAGGAAAAAATCTTCCGGCCAAGGACCGTGAGTCTTCAACTTACAACTACTTCGTGGACACGGCTGTCTAGGCAGACTCAAATCCCTGTGATCAAAGACCTTGAAAGACTAAAGAAAGTTCTAGAGTCTACGGCTTGCCGACTTTTATGTGAGTTGATGGACAATCTCAAAGCAAGCGATAACACTACGATGTATAGGAAGATCAAACCCACGGATGACAACTTGGACCAGGTAGGCTGCCTCAGCTTGGCCAACATGGGAGTGGTATGTTCTAATTTCGTCACCACAACGGATCTGAACCTCATAGATTCTTACGGAATTACGAATGGTTCCTCAACAGCAAATTCGGAAGACTTGAAAAAGCTTTTTGACGAGGTGAATCAAAAAGCTTCAGCGGTAACAAAGCCCAAAAAACGTGATCCAGATACTTCATATGTGAGGAAATTGTTTGAAGACTACGAGTCTGAAGCTCGTCAGGCTCGCCATACTACGCCGGTTGCCGCAGCCAAAGAAAAAGGACTTTTCAAGGAGGACAAACTGTATGTGAACAAATTGTTTGACGACTTCAACACCAGTGTTCAAGTGGAAAGAGCAGCGAGTGAGAGTCCCAAGAAAGAACAAAAAGTCAGGGAACCTTCAAGTGATACAGGCAGGCCGTTCGATCATATGCCTGCAAAAAAGTTCCGGAAGGCAGAAGCAGAAGAAGATTCTAACGAGTGGACGGAGAATAATCTTAAAGCTTTAATGAAGTCAAAGTACTGTGACTTTTGCAAGTTACAAGTTGAAGATGTTTTTGAGCACAGTGACTATCATTATGCCCTACAGCTTTCGTCCAAGCTCAACTCTGGGGCCTCTGGTAATGAGGGAACTAAGGTCCGGAAACGCGGCCAATCCAAGATAAGCTTTCCAAAGAAGTAAGTCCAAAATAAGTGAGCCCAAAAGAAGTAAATCCAAAAAAAGTGAGCCCAAAAGAAAAAAGCCCAAAAGAAAGGAACCTTCAATGAAAGTGGCTTATTGAAGGATTCATTAATGGCGAACTTTAAGAACATTCAGTGCATTTAGATAATGGGTATGAAGTTAAAATCATAGGCCAAACACCTGCACGCAAATTCCACTAGATTTTAATAGACAGTCATTGAACTTCTCATGATCTTTCAATATAATCAAATCATTAATCTCTTACATGTATATGGATAATTATTATACCTAGAAGATAACAGAATAGATTGGGTGATGCACGGATGTCAAGCCGCGGCTCAAGAGTGTTTCTCAGACCGGCAAAATATACCTTCTCCACATTTCACCAACCATGTTCAGAGCCAACCCCAATGCGCTACCATACGCAGATGCTGCCACTATAGGTATGTATAAGTATATCATTGATTCCCATTCTGCCATTCCCCCAATTTTTACTAACCTTCAGTGCGGGCAAACCAGAAAGATAACTACTTCACTAGCTCGCTCCGATCCCAGATAGAGGAAGTGTTGAAGATCGTCAAGGGCCAGAGATACGTGAACTCGTACCCCGAAGAAATCACCGTATTCGGAAAATTGGTCTATTACTTAGCCACCACGGTTTTCGGAGCACGCACTCTAGGTGAGGAGTATGTTGATATCATCTACGTGAATCGCCTGGGTAAGCGGTTTCCGCAACTACAAAAGAGACTCATGTTCACCCTCTCGCTTGTGGTTTTGCCATACTTTGTCACAAAGCTTGTTAGAAGATTAAAGGCCAAGGATGAGAATTCCGAAGGATCGTGGCTTTCGAAGGTGTTCACCTCTTACCCCAGCTTGCTAGATACAATCATGAACATCCACATAGCGATCTTCTATTTTGAGGGGCTGTTTTACTCCATTTCAAAGAGAGTTTTTGGTATGAGATATGCTTTCGGTCATAACAAGGACCCCAAGAAGCTCCAGAGCACGGGGAACTACTCTTTCTTGGGATGCATCATGCTTCTCCAGTTCGCAGTAAAGATGCTCATCAAATCGAACCAATACATCAAGGAAAACAGAAAGGATGCTAAAGAGGAGAAATCTTCTATTTCAGAACAGGAGGATGTCTACCGGACCGTTGAGAGTGTCAAGAAAGTCAACCATTTGCTAGAACAGAACTCCAAGTTGAACGACAAATTGGCCTTGGACCTCTCAGACCCCAAGGCGCTTCCTTATATTCCAGAAAACTCCCGGAGTTGCATTCTTTGTCTTTCTGCCATGGTCAACCCATCTGCAGCAAATTGTGGGCACATGTTTTGCTGGGATTGCATAGTCGATTGGGTCCGTGAGCGTCCTGAATGCCCATTATGCAGACAAAGCTGTCTAGAGCAGAATTTGCTTCCTTTGAGATAGAGAAAGAGTATTTGCGATCATATGAGTGCAGTATGAGTACCATATTAGTATCTGATGAGTACCATATCAGTATTTTATGAGTACTACATCAGTGTCTTATGAGTACCATGTGAGGCAGCTATGAGACAGTTACTAGAGGTGACCCATGGAGGTAGAGGTGAACGGTCCAAAACACCGTAATTATTATGACTTTACATATTATAATAAACTAATTTTACAAAAGCTCTATGAAATTTTTTTTAAAAAATCCACAAAAAGTATATTGGAATAAATAAAGTTGAGGAAATGGGATCATGTTGTCTACATCATATCTCTCAAAAACAACCTGCACAAACCAACATGTGAAAGCGAAAAAAGAATCAAGAACCCACACCACACAACACTCTAAGCACCCACCCCTAGCAATGAGTAGTCGTGGCTTTTCTCTCCAGCACTCGACTAGTCCACTCAACTCCGACGCCGCTGAAAAGCTGGTCGGAGATGCATACACAAATACCTGCAAGCCGCTGAAAAGTGCGTCCTTCAAGCTTGACAATGGCATCAAGGGTATCAGCGACAGCATCTCGAGCTTCATGCTCATGAACAAGAAAATCATCTTGACGGTGGCTGTATTACTATTTCTCTCCTTGTTTACATCTGCACCTTTGATCCCTCACTACATATCCAAGAGCGATCCCAAAGTGGTGATTATTTTGGCCGCCAACGAAGGAGGTGGAGTGTTCAAGTGGAAGGGTCCCCAGGAATGGTCTGTGGAGCGTTCGTCTATTGCCAACAAAAAGCAATACGCCAGACGCCATGGCTATGGCTTGACCATCAAGGATATGACCGCGAAGAAGAGATATTCGCACGAATGGAGGGAGTCATGGGAGAAAGTGGACATCATGAAACAAGCCATGCGCCAGTTCCCCAAGTCCGAGTGGTTCTGGTGGTTGGATTTGCACACCTACATAATGGACCCATACTCGCTGTTGGAGGATAAGTTTTTGAATAACCTCGAGAACGCGACTTACAGAACCTTGGACACGTTCAACCCATTGAACATCCCCTTGGAGTTGCCTTACATTGATTACAAAGCCCCTATAGACATGGTGATTACGCAAGATTGCGGAGGCTTCAACTTGGGATCTTTTCTAATGAGGAGATCCTCCTGGTCCGAGATGTTGTTGGATATTTGGTGGGACCCTGCCATGTATGAGCAGATGCATATGAACTGGGAGCACAAGGAGCAAGATGCATTGGAGTCGTTGTATTCCACCCAGCCTTGGATCAGAGAGAGAGTCGGCTTTTTGCCTTTGAGAGAGGTCAACGCTTTTCCTCCAGGAGCCTGTGCTGACATGGCCGATGACCCACAATTTTTCTACAAGGAGGGCGATTTCGTGATCAACATGGCCGGCTGTGAGTACGGCAGAGATTGCTGGGGCGAGATGGAGCACTACAAAGCATTGTCCAAGAGCCTCAAGAAATGGTGGTACTTCTGGTGATTGGTGCTGATTGTCATGTCATATAACTAGCACCCAAAGTAGCTGAGATCCGGACGTTGAAAACTCAACAGGTCAGATTCTCCAGGCGGAGGCCTTTCATAACAGGATATAACCTACAAAATGATTACATAATAAAATTTTTTTTTTTTCTCCAATACATAATAGGCTTGTTCAAGAGCAGGGTCCCGCGTCTGGGAGGGTCACGTGACGAGCTTATTCTAGTTGTCTCACTAAAAACGACAGTCCTCCTAAACAACCACTGCTAAGTCCCATACTCATGTCCAACTTTTGGTTCAACGAAGATGCGTTCCTGCTGGCGCCTAACGAAAACAACGAGGATGATATCGCCAGCACCATGTTCGATGATTTCGCTCGAAGGCCCCAGGAAGCTTCCTCGGGCAATTTCGAACAACAGAAACAAGGGCACCTGCAACAGTTGGCCCCTCCCATGCAACCCCAAAAAGACGATGGCATGTACGAAGGCAAAGAATTCCAACAAATGGGAACGTCCAATCAAATGCATGCTCCTAATTTCGAAGGCAAGAATTCCCCCATGTTTGCCAGACAACCAGAATCCCTTAGTCAGGCAGGGGCCATGGCTCAGAAAGCAGGCCATGTGTCTTCTCCCAAAATGGACCAATTACAACAAAAGGACCAATTATCTCGAATGCGTCAGCAAGTGATGCATCAGCAAATGCTTCATCGACAACAACAACAACAACAACAGCAGCAGCAACAGCAGCAGCAACACTCTCACGAAGGAGGGCCTGTACCACAGCCGCGGGGTCAGGACCAAGTCGGAGCAGAAAACTTTGGCATGCAGAACCAGGTGAATGGAATGGCAGGAATGCCACAAGAGTCGTTTAATAATATGCCTCAGGGCCCAATGGCAGGTGAAAGTCCTCATAACCAAGGCCAATTTGGGTCTCGCCAGAACTCGGCCACGGCAATGCAGCCCTCATACAGCCAATCTTCGCAAGTGCAAAACAACCCAATGTCAACGGGCCAGCCAGGACAGGGTCCAGGAGGCATGGGCTCCAAGCCCAGTCCAGTTCAGGTTGCCCAGTTGCAACACGAGCTCTTCCAAATGACCCTCAATGATTTCATGGCCCGGCGTGGAACTCCAATAACACAGATTCCCATGATAAACAACAAGAAGGTTAATTTGCTTGCTCTACAAGTTCTCGGCAGAAAAATCGGAGGCATGCAAGCGGTGCTCAAGAATCTCCAGATGCTCAACCAGCCTACCAATAAGATAACTGAGTGGTCATCGGTTTGTCACAAACTTGGCTTGTTTGAGGGTTTTGATTTCCAAACAAACCACAAGGCTAAGCAAGTGGTCGAGAAGCAGTTGGGCTCCTGCTATTTGCAGTACATTCTCCCGTACGAGCAGTACACACTGACCGAGGAGGGCCAGAAGGATATTCAGGGTCGGAGACTTCAATTCCAAAGGCTGCTTTTCATGCGCTTGCAACAGCAGCAGATGCAAAAACCACAGACGGCATCATCGACTCCTCAGTCCCAACAGGCACAGACTCCGATGTCAGCTTCAGTACAAACCATGCCTTCTGACTTCCAAAACCAGAAAACTGAATCACAGAACTTGTCTGAGCCAGCACTGAGGCAGTTTCAGTCGCCTGAAGTGACGAATTCTCCACACAACATGGTGCCTGCCACGTCGAAAGCATCTACCATTGTGAATGCCTCCACTCCAACTTCGCACATGCCGATTAAGGGTTCTCATATCTCTCCGTCTAATAGTGAATCTCCTCAGATAGCACTGAAGAATCATTCTGTTTCTTCGCCACAGCCAAGCAACGTGAAAAGGCCATCGCAGTGTAACCTGAAAACGCCCAACATGCATTCGAAAAAAGCACCAGAGGCTCAAGATGATGCAACACCCAACACGATCAGAAAGTACGTTCCGATTAAAAAGCAGCTGGACTCCTATGGGAAAATGTTCTTGAAGGGAATTTCTGAGTTGGGAGACGAAATCGACCTTACGAAACCTGTATACCTTTTCGCTCCAGAGCTTGGGTCCTTAAACATCCATGCTTTAATAATGGCTTTGAAGAGCTACACACCCAACAATCCAGGTGAGGTATCGTCTGCGCTAAACACCCTTCTCGTCACTACCACAGATGCAAGCTTTCAATTCAACCTCACTGATGCTCCTGAATTATTGAATGCTTTGGTGGATTTGGGCTCCAAGCTTTTGGACCAGATCGTGCAGCAGAATGTCAACAAGCGTGATTATGACAGAGACCTTTCGACCAAGCCTACTGTGATTGACGACATATTTCAAAAGTACGTTGGAAACGATACTATGAAAGGTGAAGACGTTACGTATGTGGTGGACTCTTTGACCGGTGAGGTGATTGAAGACGAGGATTCAGATATGGATATTGACGAGTTGTTCACTCCGGAAGAAATAACAACCGAGTTGCCCTCCAACATGAAAGAGATACCAGATGTCACCAAATGCCAATTGCCAGACTTCATGTCGTCTTTACGCAACTTCAGAGATGAAAATAAGTACCACTTTAGTAAGGTGCAAACAAAGGGAGCCTTAAATGATGTGGTGTTTCTTGTTGATAGCTTGATAACCACCACGATGACATTGAGAAACCTTTCTTTTACCGATGAAAGCTCCAATTTCATGTCACATAGCCCCTCTTTCAAGAGGTTCATCTTCAAGATCGTAAAGTCTGTGGCATCTAATTCAGAGGCTTTTGCATTTGAGAGAAAGAGGTTATGTTTGTTGAAAGATTGTTTGTTGATGTTAGATCGGAATGCCAATAACATGGAGCTTGACACTCTTGAGGAAGCATTTTTGGCATATCTTTTGCTCTCTTCGTTTGGACCAAATTACACTGAAGATGCGAATACACCTGATAAGAAAGTGTCGATTCCTAGCTGCTCACTTTCAACATATTCATACTTACCGTTCGCGGTGGATTGCTTTGTGAAGCTTTTGGTAAGGGAACCAAAAAACAAAGCCTTGTTCCTGGCATTACTCTCTGGGTCAATCAATACCTCAGCTTTCTCGCATGTTAACGGGATCACCGAGTCAATTACTCGAGACGATGTCAATGAGACCTCCAAGTTAGTGGATTTGTATCTCGGCAGTGAAAAAGAAGAAAGGGAACAAGGTATTCTTTACACGCGGTGCTTCAAACTATTTATGAGTGTAATTCCCTTGACAATGGGTGGTGTTGAGTTCACAAGCTTTATCTTACAAAGATCTTCCACAATTCTTCAGGCGTTATTTGGGGCAAAGCTTTTAATTGACTCGATATCGATTGAGGACCTTAACGGTCCATTGGTACGGCTCCCTTTTTCATGGCTTATGGGAAATCTCCGGCCGTTGCTTTTCAACCTTGCGAAAAACACCATTTCGTCAATCACGGAATCCGTGAAATTTCAAAGACAAAATGCAGAACACAAGGTGTTGTCTTACGTTGGGTTCAAGTCATTAGTGGTGATTAATTCCTTATTGGCTCATGCGGTGATCTTGAAGACCGCGCTTCAGGGGCACGAATTGGAAAACCCTAAGGGCCTCGAGGAAAAATTCCTTGAATTGGTCGACTTATACAGGGTCCAGCCCGAAAGCGATTTCGTGCTTAACACACTCCTTGCATCTAGCATAGATCTGGATGTCGCGCAGGAGATAGTGCGGTTCCATGAATTATTGCAAAAATTGAGTTAAGATAACGCGACGTCCTTGCTATCTTTGATAAGATATGCGGGTTCATGCAGGGTGGGGCGCTGCAAGGTGCAGAGATGAAGAATGCACGGGAACATTTAGCTTAACTAGGCTCGGCCAATGAAAACGGAGGTTTTAGGCAGTTTACGCCGGAGTTCTAGATAAGATTGACACCAGATAAATAGAAGACACTTTCGAATCGTTATACTTTCATTTTTCAGTTCTACATCCAATACTCTAGAATGGCACCCATTCAAACCGTCACCTCAGTTGCACCTAAGCTCGAGTCCGCACCAGCTGGCAAGTTGATGCCTGGTGAACACACTTTGCCAGCATCCTGGTGGACTTCCGATAAGGTTTATGATTTGGAAAAAAGAGCCATTTTCCGCAAGTCATGGCTTTTCTGCACACACAACTCCAGGTTCAAGAAGGCTGGTGACTACTACCAATTTACGGTGACTGGTTTGCAGTTTTTCCTCATCAAGACCAAAGAAGGCGCCATCAAGGCCTTCCACAACGTCTGCCGCCACAGAGCATATCCAATTATTAGAAAGGATCAGGGATCCTCTACCGTTCTCGGATGCAAGTACCATGGATGGTCGTACAATGCTGATGGTCTTTTAATCAAAGCACCACATTTCGAGCAGGTTGAGGGCTTCAAGAAAGAGGAGAATTCCTTGTTTGAAATCAACACTCACATCACTGCACAAGGGCTTATCTATGTGAACTTCTGTAATGACCCCCAGCAGCTTATGCCTTTTGAAGAATTCTTCGAGGGCCTTGAGAAGGAAATGGAGGAGTTTGACTTCTCTGACTACGAGTACAACATGTCGTACGAATTGAGAGGTAATTTCAACTGGAAGACCTTGATGGACGGATACCAGGAATGTTACCATTGCCCTACTGCACACCCAGGCTTGAACTCTGCCTTCAGAATGGAAACCTACAAAGTGGTCCCCAAGACCAGATACTGCAGACACTATGCAGACATTGTCCGTACTGCCCCAGAGCCTGTGGCCACTGAAATGCCGGACGAGGGTTCGTGGTTCCCTTTTAGAAGAAAGAGCTCTGCTGCTAGTATGAAGGAGCCCGAGGTGAAGAAGAACGTGGGTGGAGACTTCGATGGGTTGTGGCTCTATAACTTCCCATCCAACGGTATCAACTGCTACTCCCCTGCCTGGTACTCGATCCGGGTCTTGCCAATGGGACCCAGTGACACCATCTTGCAGTATGACATCTACACCAAGAAGGGCTTGGCACCAGCCGAGGCCAAGGAGTTCATTGACTTCTTGCAGTTGGTGGAGTTGGAGGACTTCAACTTATGTGTGTTGACCCAGAAGAACTTGAATCAAGGTATATACGACTCCGGCTACTTGCACCCCCTCAAGGAGAAAGGCGTGTTGTATTATCAAGGAGTGGTGAGAGACATGGTCAAAGAGCACTTTGCGCTTGAAGAAACGAGAGGTGGGATCGTGGACCCCGCTAAGATCGGAGGTAATTCCGCCAACGCGGATGTGCAGGAACTCAACGAATTGTGTAACAAGTTGGAGTGTGCATCTGGAGAGAACAACAAGAGTGCCATGGACTGGTAATCAAAATATAAGAGCCATAGAACAAACAAATACAGGTATTGATTTCATATATGAGAGCCAAGAAAAAAGTGCACTTGACGACGAGGGAGTGGACCTATCATGTGACTTTTCTGACTCGGGCTCAGCGCGGAGTGGGTGACATTAATCACTAATCACAAGATAACCCACGGCTTGTAAGTTGTGTGCACACCTTCCGCGGGCAATTCCACACGTTGTGGAGAAAATCCAAAGACTCATAAACTCATGCCCCGCCTACTTCTAGCTACACTTGCTTTTCCATAGTCAGAAAGAGAAAATACAATAAAAATTCAATATGTCGTTTTTAGGTGGCTCCGATTGTTCAGTCAACGGTAATGCCGTGGCACAGCTTAGTAAGCACTCCCAACAGGACAGATCACTCCAAAGGCAGACCCACCAGGCGCCTATGGCCAGCAACCAAAGCTTCAAGACAGATAACATGATGAACCAGAGGGATATGGAAAGGTTCATGACGGGTGGTAGCAGCTCACCCAGTGCATTCCAGTTCCAACCAATGCACCACGAACTCAACATGATCTCCAATAAATCGTCTAGCCAAACGTCCAACTGGCTGCAAGATTTCCAGGCTCACTCCCTTGCAAACGCCCCACAAGCTATGGGAGTTTCTCGCTCGCAAAGTGGCTCCTCACAATGGAGTGCTGAGTATCGGAGTGCCCCTCTGCAGATCCAGTCCCAGCCGCAGAACCACTACCAAAGCATGCAAAACAGACCTATGCAGATGATGGGGGGTTATCGTCCAATGATGGGAATGTCTCAGATGGCTGCGCGAAGCAATATGGCTGAGCCAGTTCAAAAAGAGGAAACAAGCGTGGATTGGGATAACAGATTTAAGGAAATCGAAGAGCTCAGCGAATCGGCCCAAGAAACTGCTCAAGAAAGTACTACCCAAGAAGCTGTGCCAGATGAGGAAATTGTCATTGATGATAAGTACCAAGCAACGTTCCAGGAAGTGTGGGATCTGTTGAACCTGGACGCAGTGGAGAATGATTTTATTTCTCAACAATACGAGGATTTCAAAAGAAGTCAGGAGCAAACTCTTCCTGCTGATATGCAGCAATGGGAGAGAGACTTTGCGAAGTATGCATCGACCCGAGCCAATTTCGGTGACTACAAGTTTGAAAATGCCGAGCTGAACCAATTCTTGGATTTACCTGCAGACCAGGATCCTTACGAGATCGGTCTTGAATTAATGGAGTCTGGAGCCAAGTTATCCGAGGCAGCATTGGCTTTTGAAGCTGCCATTACTAAAGACGCGGGACGGGTGGAGGCTTGGCTCAAGCTAGGAGAGGTGCAGACTCAAAATGAGAAGGAAATTGCCGGAATCACTGCATTGGAGAAGTGCTTGGAATTGCACCCCGAGAACTCTGAGGCCTTGATGACCTTGGCCATCTCCTACATTAACGAAGGATACGACAACGCTGCATTTGCTACTCTAGAACGTTGGATCTCCACTAAATACCCAAATGTTGTCGAAAAAGCACGACAGGAGAATGACGTCATCACTGACGAGGACAGATTCACCTTGAATAAGAGAGTAACCGAGCTCTTTATCCAAGCTGCGCAATTGTCGCCGAACCTGGCAAATATGGATGCAGATGTTCAAATGGGACTTGGGGTTTTATTCTACGCCAACGAAGATTTTGACAAAACAATCGACTGTTTCAAGGCAGCACTCTCCATCAGACCCGATGACGCAGTGTTGTGGAACCGTTTAGGGGCCTCTCTTGCTAACCTGAACAGGACAGAAGAGGCCGTGGATGCTTACTTCAAGGCTTTGGAGTTGAAGCCTACTTTTGTCCGGGCACGCTACAACTTAGGAGTCTCGTGTATCAACATAGGATGCTACCATGAGGCTGCAGAGCACTTGCTCAGTGGGTTGGCTATGCATGAAGTAGAGGGCTTCGGATCAAACCTCAACCACAATCAATCGTCGTCTCTCTTAGAAACATTAAAGAGAGCATTCATCGCACTGGATCGGCGGGATTTAGTAGAATTGGTGAAGCCCGGTATGGATTTGAACCAATTCCGTGATGGGTTTACATTTTAGAGAATAGCTTTTTTTATTTTGATATTGCATTAGAATAGCGTAGCATCACAACAAATTTTAAAGAAAGTATTTGCTGGAAAGTTTAACTGACAAGCGTGTTTTCGTGAAATGACTGTTCAGTGAGACTCTGTGAGAATAATGAGATTTAGTCTAATTGACCAGTCATGTGCGATAAGACTGTATGACTCACTATGCGAACGATAGCCCCAAAGTTTTTCTCTTATCTGTAGAACTCTCACTACATACCAGCGCTTCTCTTCAATCAGTGGACCATGACCTTCCCATTATTGCCCATTGTATCCGCACACGAGTCAATTGGTAAGCTTGCAGTCACCGGAAAAATCCTCTTGGACTCTTCTTCCATCAAGCCCACTAAACATGCATTAAACGTTTTCCCTCACTTCTTGGATGTCTACATTAGGGCATCCCAAGATGAGACTTCGCTAGAGACAATCATTGAGTTTCTTAATATCGGTACAAAAAGAGTTTTTGTTTCCGAAAAGCAATTTGAAGAAGTGTCTGCGGCTGGCCTTCCCTCCTCCAGATTTATAGTGGAGACTGACCAGGCATCAGCTGAACTACTCTCCTCCAAAGCATCTTTTGCAGTTGCAAGTCAATTGAATTCCTCGGACTTCAAAGCCTACTCATCGAACGGCGATAAGTCTGTCTACTTCACAGGAGAGGCTTCTCCAGAACTAGCTTTAGAGTTGGCCAAGACTGGCTACACGCTAGTTGTGGGTTCATCGAAGTTATCTACACAACAAGACGCTGCAGGAAAGATCTCTGTTTCGGACATTTTCACATCGACCTTAGAGACGGATCGTCCTGATGGTCTTTACACTACGTTGGTGACTACGGCTGCACCCGAGAACACCGCATTGGGTGTGGTTTACTCCTCCAAGGCCTCCATTAAGGCCGCTATTGCTGACGGAGAGGGTGTTTATCAATCTCGCAAGAGAACCCATGAATTATGGTATAAAGGAAAGACTTCTGGCGCCACGCAAAAGTTGTTGTGTTTGGAGAAAGACTGTGATAACGATGTTGTCAAGTTCGTTGTTGAAAACAGGAAAGGCTTTGGCTTCTGTCACAACCCAAGCAACAACACGTGCTTCCACGATGAAGACTTGGCCCAATCCACTGAAAGCCCTGGATCTGGTTTGGCCAAACTTGACTTGACCTTGGCCGACAGAAAGGACAATGCTCCCGAAGGCCTGTACTCCAAACGTCTATTTAACGACAATAAACTTTTACTTGCCAAGATGAAAGAGGAGTTGGATGAGCTCATCGAGGCCGGAGAGAAACCTGATAACAACGATGAAGTGGCCTGGGAGGCTGCAGACCTTCTATACTTCGTCATGGCGTACTGTGTCAAAAACGGCGTGCGCTTGGCCGACATCGAAAGCAACTTGGACAAGAAGAGTCTTAAGGTCACCAGACGTAAGGGTGATGCAAAGGAAAAGTACATCCAGGAAAATGCCAAGCCTCAAAAGAAGGAGGCCTTACCTACCTACAAGATGCTTACTATTGACACCAAAAATGCATTGGAGGCGGAAATTGCCAAGGCTTTGAAGAGACCAGTTCAGAAGACAGCAGACATCATGAAGTTGGTGTTGCCTATCATCAGTAATGTTCAGAGCAATGGTGACAAAGCATTACTTGAGCTCACCAGCAAGTTTGATGGTGTGGACTTGAAGTCTCCAGTGCTCCAGGCTCCCTTCCCAGAGGACCTTATGCAGATCTCCGAAGAGATGAAGAATGCTATTGACTTGTCCATGAGCAACATAGAGAAATTCCATAGGGCTCAATTGCCTGCAGAAGAGGTCATGACCGTGGAGACGGCGAAAGGTGTCTTCTGCTCTCGGTTTGCCAAGGCCATTGAAAATGTTGGCTTGTATGTTCCTGGAGGAACAGCAGTGTTGCCATCCACTGCCATGATGTTGGGAGTTCCAGCCAAGGTTGCTGGATGCAAGAACATTATCTTGGCATCTCCACCTGCCAGAAGCACCGGAAAGTTAACACCTGAAGTGGTTTACGTTGCTCACAAACTAGGAGCAAGCGCTATTCTCATGGCTGGTGGTGCCCAGGCAGTCACTGCTATGGCCTACGGTACAGAGTCTGTGGTGAAGTGTGATAAGATCTTGGGACCAGGAAATCAGTTTGTCACCGCAGCCAAAATGCATGTCCAGAACGATACCCAGGCTCTATGCTCTATCGACATGCCAGCAGGTCCATCGGAGGTATTGGTCATCGCAGATGAAAATGCAGATGCAGACTTTGTTGCCAGTGACTTACTCTCACAAGCAGAACACGGAGTGGACTCTCAGGTCATTTTGATTGGTGTGAACCTCAGTGAAAGCAAACTTACTGAATTTGATGCTGCCGTTCGTCGCCAAGCAGAGGTCTTGCCCAGAAAGGAAATCGTGGCTAAATGCTTGGAGCACTCGTTCACGCTTCTTGTGGAGGACTATGCAAAGGCCTTTGAATTAAGCAATCAGTATGCACCCGAGCATTTGATTTTGCAGATCGATAATGCTGAAAGATTTGTGCCTTCCCACATTGAAAATGCCGGCTCTGTGTTTGTGGGAGCTCTTTCACCAGAGTCATGTGGTGACTACTCTAGTGGTACCAACCACACCTTGCCAACATACGGTTACGCCAGGCAATACTCTGGAGTCAACACCGCCACATTCCAGAAATTCATCACTGCACAGAATGTTACTGAAGACGGATTAAAGAGTATTGGAAACGCTGTGATGACCTTGGCCGCAGTGGAAGGATTGGAAGCTCACCGTAACGCAGTGCAAGTCAGAATGGATAAGCTCGGATTGCACTAGTTTTGGTATGGTTTTGGATTAATTTACAAATAGACGTCTTGGATAAACTTCATGATTCATTCTAATGTTCAGCTGATCTACGTAGATCAAGATTAAATATGTACTCACAACTTCGAACCTTCCACAAAGTTGGTTCCCTGAGCTATAGATGCTTTCAAGCCCTCAACTGCCACCTTAACCATCAGCTCCTCTTTGCTGGTCTGGATTAATTTTGAAGGAGCTTCAAAAGAAACTACTTGCCCGGATTTCAAGTGCACAGGAACAGAGAAGAAATCAACTCCACCTAGAGCAGAAGACAATTTCAGACCACCATCAATACCTGGCAAATAAATGTAAGCAGAATCAGGAAGTTTCACTGAACCATGGTTTTGGAACGAGTCGATAACATAAGTTGCAAACCTATAACCAGCATAGGCCATCGATAATGTGGCGGAGCCGGCTCCATTCTTTGCCTTGACCACTTCATCACCACCAAACTGAACTCTGTGCACAAACTCTTTATAGTCTGCTTCGGATATAGCTTTCACTTTGCTAGCGATGGAAGGCTCGAAGTTGATAAGTGGCACGATGGTATCTCCGGAATGGCCACCAATGACGGAGATCTTGCCTTTAAGCGATTCAGGCGACTCTCCAATCAAGCCACCAAGGAAAGTTTCTGCTCTAACAGAATCTAAGGTGGTCACACCAAATAACTTGCGTGGGTTGAACACACCCAACTTCTTCAAGACAGCGGCAGCAATGGCGACCGTAGCATTGACCGGGTTGGAGATGATCAAAATGGCAGCGTTTGGACACATCTTTCCAATTTGAGCAGTCAAGTCCCTGATAATCAGCGCATTGATGTTAAATAAGTCGGCACGGGTCATGCCTGGCTTTCTGGGTACACCCGCAGGAATCACCACAATATCCGAGCCCTTCAAAGCTTCCTGGAGAGCCGAATTATCGCCCTTAGATTGTGGCTGGTGTCCCGTGACTTTGGCAGGGGTATTGATATGAGACAAGTCCGCAGCCACACCATTGGCATTGACAATGTCAAACAATGCAAGGTGAGACACCTGGGGGTTAAGCTTCATGAGCATCGATAGAGGCTGGCCGATGCCACCGGCGGCTCCGCAGATTGTGACTTTCACCATTATGACTTAAGAAAAAGAAAAGATAAATTCTTGTATTCTGCGATTTTCTGTGCTAGTTCCTCTGGGAAAAGGCTAGAGATATATAAGGTTTCTTAGACCTGCAAGGCCTCGCATTACCACCTCGGGGTGCGAATCTCACATGGCCTCCCGAGGCCCGGAACATGAGGGGATAATGCGGAGAGTAGCTGCAACTTTACCCGAGAGATCTGAGACCATAGCACGGGGCATACTAATTCGAAGCATAGTGCACTGATGATTTATATAATTTCTACCAACTAGATTCCGGTAGTGGCCATCACTAATGGGGTCTTCGTATATAAAAAAAAATCATTAAATCAGAATTCTGATCTCTACATGCTTACGGTACATGAGATAAGTCAATGGCTTACAGCATGGCTAAGAGCATAATACTGGAAAGACCAGAAAAGACCAGGAAAGAACACTGAAATGATTAGAAAACAGCCCTAGATTGGGGACAACCTAATGATGCTATTTTTAGAAACACTCTCCTATTTTTAGGAATCCTTTCAAAGGCATTGTCTCGTCGGGTATAAGATATTCTTTCTTCAACGATATGTCTTTATCAGTATGGTTGTCTATATTGGTGAGGTTCTGACAGAGGTTCTGGAAGCAGCGGCCCGCAAGCAAAACGGGCAATACACCCGTACACCGGTATCAAGGTGCGAGATTTCTAACTGGAAACGGTGCCACTCCGGCTACAGAACAATGAAATTCCTCTACTTGTTGGGTCTATGCTCTACCTTGGCTCTGGCGTTCGACTGTTCGGCCAAAGAGTTGGAACAGTATGACTTCGCCTCCATAAAAGGTATTTACTCCGCCGAGTCCACCAAGTCAACTCCTCCATCCAAGACAACCTTCAGTTGGAGCGTTGGAATCTGTGAAAACCTCGACACTCAAAAGGACTGCCCGAAGAACTCAGAGTTGTGTGGGCTCACAAGGGTCAGTGTGGACGGTAAAAACTTCTTATCTGAGGTGATCGACTTCAACGTCAACCTGCAAAAGACCTACACGCCATTTTCCACCGATGGCGGCAACAGCGAAGCCGGAATAACTATCACCTACAAAGATGTGAAGTGGGGCGATGGCTCTGTGGACGGCAGCATCAAGTTTATTTGTGTCGACAATGGGGCGGAAGAAGCAAACAAACTTAAACTCTTGAAATGGGACGGTGTGACGTTTGAGAGTGAGATGCGGACCCCTGCTGCTTGTATTACAAGTGGCGACAAGAAGAAGGCGCCAGGAAAGGCCCCAAAGAAGGACAATAGCGAGTCGTGGGGCTGGTTCACATGGATCTTTATCTTCATGGTGTTGTTTTTGAGCATCTACATCATTGGTGGTGCATGGTTCCAGTACAGCAAGGGCAACTCTATTGATTTCCTGTCAGCATTGAAGGAGGTGTTGGAGAACTTTGTGGATCTATTGAAGGGCTTGCCCAGTTTTATAAAGGAGATCATAGAGAAGGTGTCAGGCAACTCGAACAGAGGTGAATACAGTGCTGTCTAAGAAGACGATTCTACAGGCCAGGACCTTTGTGTTCTTGATGTTCATGCCACTTGATCTCTAAAGCTGATTAAGCGAATTGAAACATGGTATTCTAGCATTTGAGCCATCGTTCTATTACTTGGTGCATGGTGCTGTGGGGAACCATTGGACACCAGCCTTCCTGGTCTAGGACGACGCTCTACTTATCAAATAATACAAAAATCCAGCGCAAAAGCACTCGTAAATAGATCAAGTTCCAAATGTTTTGATATCATCCAATTGAATGAAATTATTAATTTAGATGCTTTACTTAGTAAGCCTTGAAGACTACATACAAATTAATGCGTCAGTGCATACGAGTCAGCGACAAAGCTCACTCCGAAAAAACCAAGGCCTCACTTGACTCCGCTGAGAATAATCCACATCCAATTGCCATACCTTTTTTCCTCATGACAACAGTTATAGAGAGCATAAGGGCCTTAGGGCCCAACGAGAAGTTCTGCCTGTTGGAGTTTTTCCCTCCAAAGACGGATACTGGATTCAGAAACCTTCTTGCCCGATTGAATAGAATGATGGCCTTGAACCCTCTCTTCATCACCGTTACTTGGGGTGCAGGAGGTTCCACCAGCCAGAAATCCTTGGACCTTGCTGCAACGTGTCAGAAGGAGTTGGGAATTACCACGGTTTTGCATTTGACTTGCACAAATACCAACAAAGAAGTTATCGACGATGCTTTGGAGCGGGCAAAAAAGGCCGGGATCAGAAACATCTTGGCGCTCCGGGGTGACCCTCCCAGAACCAGAGAGTATTGGACGCCAAATTGCGATTTGAACAATGCTGTTGACTTGGTGAAATACATCAAGCAGCAGCACGGAGACTACTTCTGCATCGGTGTTGCGGGGTACCCTGAGGGACATGTGGACAGTGCCAGCGAAACGCAACAAAACCCCAGAAAAGACCTTCCATTTTTGATTGAGAAGGTCAAGGCAGGTGCCGACTTCATCATCACACAATTGTTTTTTGATGTAGACAAGTTTGTTGCTTATGAAAAGATGCTCAATTCGGTGCCCGAACTCGCCAACACCGTGCTCATTCCTGGGTTGATGCCGATCACAACATACAAGGTATTTCTTCGTTCGACCAAGTTATCGCATGCATCTGTCCCTCGTGATATCTCTCGCCAACTTGAAGCTCCGGGAAATGACGACAACATGGTCAAGTCTGTTGGTATCGACATCCTCACCAACATGATCTCGCAGATCGACGCTAGAACAGAGGGAAGAATCAAGGGCTTCCACTTCTACACTCTCAACTTGGAGAAGTCTGTTGCATACATCATTGAAAACTCCAAGATCTTTAGGCTGCAATCCTCCGAGCCAACCGTGGACCATGAGGATGCCGTGGGGTCTGACTCAGAGGGAGATGACTTGCTCATAAAGGCCACTCAGGAGGGTTATTTGAACAGAAAGGGCCAAGTCATAAAGGACCAAAGGATTGCATCCATTACCAGAAAGAAGGACCGGAAAACTATCGTCGATATAAGTATAGGAAAAGGAGCGTTGGGAAAGGATGCTACGTGGGATGAGTTTACAAACGGTCGTTTCGGTGACTCCAACTCGCCTGCTTATGGAGAAATTGACGGCTACGGTCCCAACTTGAAACTCCATAGCACAGAAAAGGTTCTTGAGACTTGGGGCTCTCCAACTTCCTTGCAAGACATCTCACGCTTGTTCAAGGATTATTTATCGGGCAGAATTAACGTCTTGCCATGGGCAGACCAGGGAGTGTCAACAGAGACGGCATTGATCCAAGAGGAGCTCTTCGAACTCAACAACAAGGGCTGGTTCACTTTGGCATCGCAGCCTGCAGTTAATGCTTGTGACTCCTCGGATAAAATCCTTGGATGGGGACCTGCGTACGGATACCTTTTCCAGAAGGGTTTTGTTGAGTTTTTCATCCCTAAAAAGGAATGGGACACCAAACTTTCGGTTCAGTTGAAGGACCTCATTGAAGAGCAAAGTATCACCTACTACAAGGGAGACTCGAAGGGCCACATCGAATCGAACTTACGCATAAGGGAGAAGCAAAACACCAAGACTGCCATTACGTGGGGTGTGTTCGCATCCAAAGAGATCTTACAACCCACGATCATCGACTATGAGTCGTTCAAGGCGTGGAACGATGAAGCATTTTTATTATGGATTGAATGGGCCAGATGCTACAAAAAGGACACAGACAGCCACAAGCTCTTGTCGTCGATCAATGAGGATTACTACTTGATAAGTATGATTCATCACGACTTCACCGATGAGTATGCATTATGGAACACCTTGCTAGAAAACTGACTCACACGCAAGGCCAGCTCAAAGCTTTAGGCCGGCCTTTCTTCTTTTATTCATATAGACCCAGAGATCACGAGCTTGACTTGAGATCTCGGAGAGCAGTCTCCAATACATCAATATACTTCTTGACAATGCCACTATTGAGTTGCAGTGCTGGACTTGAGTCGAGATCCGGTGCAGTATACGTGACATCAATATTTCGGAGTAGAAGCATGCCGTACAGAACTGTAGTGCCCTTCTTGACCACTAGTTGACCACCCAAAGGAATGGGCAACGGGTTGTTTGTTGAAGAGGTAGCAGGATTCAAGAATCTTAGCTCCTCCATCTCTATGCCATAGAAGTGATTATCCAGGCCATCAGCTAGTAGAAGCTTGTGGGTAGCCTTTGATGTCCGAGTCTTGGGGTCGTTTTCCGGGGCGTCCAAGTCAATGCCATAGATGATGGGCCTGCTGACGTGCTCCATGCGTTCGAACAACGCAGTGTTGGGGTTATGAAGGTATCTCCATTCCTCAAGAGTCTTTTCTTTCGACTCCGACACGTTATCAATTCGTATTATACGGCAAACAAGCTGGTGCTCGAGCTTTGTTTCCTCCTGGTTTTCGTATTGTGCCACCACGAACGATCCACTCTGGTGGGTCATGGTGATGAGATCATACGCGTTTCGCATCTTAGTTATAAATATGACTGTACAAGCCAATGGACGGTACATTTATGTGGACCAAGATACTCTAAACATTAATGATCTGTATTAGAAAGAGTTTTTATAATCTTAGATCAAAATTTAAATTTTTTTTTTTTGTTAAAACCTATAATCAAGCCGTACTGCCGTGAGTATTCTGTGTATACGGTACCTTTGCTCTGAAGTGAGGCATTGCCTGTCATACAGTGAATCTATGGAATAATCCATTAAATGATAAATGAAATGATTGGATGATTAATAGACCAATACAGATTATTGAATTCTTAAATTTATAGTCGTTTCATTAGATTAATAAAAATTAGGAATCGGTTGGCTTTGAATTTAAGAACCCAGTACTTTTACTGACTGCAGTTTAAGTCTTGCAACTTTAGAGCTGCTCGCAGCAATACTCGCACTTGATAACCAATAGGTGCAACATCTACAGACTAGTCTTAGACCCGTGTCAGACCAAAGCTAACCAGTCTTAAACAGTCTGAAGCCAACCTGAAGCCAACTTGAAACAATTCTGATACCAACCCCAAACCATCCTTATCTCGACTTGAAATGTCGATGCTTTTTGTTCCAGAGGATGAAGAGTACGATGGAACTGATCTTACTTCTACCGTTGAGCACCATGACCGTGGTGAAGCTGCGAATGATAACGAGGTCGAGCAAGATCTACCTCCAATTGAAATCTCGGATGAACTCACCAAAAAATACTACCAGCAGCAGCTAAACCAGCAGTCCCAAAAGAACCAGGACGATGAGTCCTTTCCTGTGGTGCGTGACCAAGACCAATCATCTATACCAATCTACGACTCGAAAGAGATCTATTGCAATTTGCCCCTTCATTTCTACCAGGAGATTGCCGAAACCATTTTGAGCAAGGATGGCCTCTTGATCTTGGGCAGAGGCTTGGGGTGTGGTATTCTTGTGGCTAACATTCTCTATGCCTTGAGCACACCGTCGGTGTCTTTGGAACATGGCAATGTGACGCAGAAAAAGAAGAGCTTGGTGATCCTCCTTAATGCTAGAGATGAGGAAATTGTACAGTTAAGTAATGCCATGATGGAGCTTCGATGGATGAACGCGTCATTAAACGAAACACTTGGTGATGATGAAGACGAATGGACTGCTCCCTTGAGAGTAGTGAACGGCTCAGATCTTTCCAATACCACAAGAAGAAGGTCTGTATATGAAGAAGGGGGTGTTCTTTCCATTAGTTCACGAATCCTAGTTGTGGATTTACTTTCTGGGATCATCAGGCCCTGCGATATAACGGGCATATTCATAATGCACAGTGAGAGGGTCAAAGAAACATCAAATGAATCGTTCATCATTAACTTGTACAGAGACAAAAACGACTGGGGGTTTGTGAAGGCCATATCCGATGAACCTGAATCATTCACAGGCTTTACTCCACTCGCTACAAAACTAAAGGTGCTTAGAATATCGAACGTGTTCTTATGGCCACGGTTCCACGTCGAGGTGTCTCAGCTGTTACTTCAATCTGCAGCCACCCGAAAATCCAACCATGGGCTAGTCACAGAAGTAGCTGTGAAATTGTCTCCCAAAATGGCCAAGATCCAGTCGGCCATTCTATCGTGTTTGCAGGCCTGCTTGAATGAATTGAGAAGACATAATCCAAGTCTTGAGTCGGAGTACTGGGACATGGAAAACATCCATGACTATGACTTTGTTCAGAGAGTGAGACTCTCTCTTGATTCTCAATGGCACCGAATCTCCTGGACGTCAAAGCAGTTGGTCTACGATCTCTCGACTTTGATCGACTTACTTTCGAGTCTTCTACAAGAAAACTCCTTAAGCTATTACCAAAGGGTCCAGGGCATTCTAGACTCCAATATCCGCAGCTCTAGTACCAGCAACTTGGGAACCACTACAATGAGTCCATGGTTGATGATGGACGAGGCCACCACAATCATTTCGTACGCGAAGGAGAGGGCTTTGGGCAAGGTTAATATTCAAACCAAACTGGTCGACCTTGATACCCATGACGAATCTGTGGTGGGGACTGAGGTAGTCTACAACTTGGAGGAACTTCCCAAATGGGAACAGCTCTCTCTCATCATCGACGATATCATGCATGAAAGGTCACTTGATAACCTGAAGACAGAGGGCCCTGTTTTAATAATGTGTTCAGGAAAACAGACGGTGGAACAGTTATCTAGAGTGATTTCAGAGTCCAGAAAGAAGGAAAACTCTGTTACAGGTAAGAAGTCCTTTTCTGCCAGGCGTTACATGGTGACGAAGCTCAATGACTATGTTTTGTGGAAGAACATCACATCTCTCACAAAGAAGCTTAACTTAGATTTTGACAAAAAGGACGACAGCGAACAAGGCTCCTCACTTTCAGATGACGAAAAGCTCAACACCTCCAAATCGTTTAGTCGTGGAAATAACCTACCTCAAAGCAAAAGACGAAGAACAAGAGGTGCAGCAGCAGTGGCTAACGTATCTCGGCTATATTCCGGAACAACATTTGACCGGAACTCTGGCGCTGTTGATTTAGAAGAAGAGATCTTGACGTCGGTAGAGAACCAGATCAAAAGCGAATTTGAAGAAGTGTCCGACTCAGAACCGGCAGAAGTCGTTCAAGGAGAAGAGACACTATTCGTTGATGACCCAAGTGAAGACAATTTGAAGCCAGAACATATCGAACGATTCAACCAGATCATCATTGAGACTTACGACAAGTACACCAACGAATTTCTCTTACAGGAGTTAAGCCCATCTTATATTATCATGTACGACCCGGACTTAACGTTCATTCGTCGGGTGGAATTGTTCCAAGCCATGAACCCTCACACCCCGGCACGGACTTATTTCATGTACTACGGGACATCCGTGGAAGAGCAAACGCATTTGGTGAGAATTAGAAAAGAGAAGCTAGCATTCACAAGGCTAATCAAGGAAAAAGCTAGTCTCGGCAAACATTTCGAGACGGAAAAAGACAATTGGAAATTCCAGATCCGGAAGCCTCAGGTGGTCAACACCAGAATAGCAGGAGGTGCCAACTTTAGGACCGAAAATGATGAAATGAGGATTGTTGTGGATACCAGAGAATTCTCATCATCGCTACCGAACCTTTTGTACCGCGTAGGTACCAAGGTGCTCCCATGCATGTTGACAGTGGGCGACTACATCATAACACCGAAGATTTGCGTGGAAAGAAAAGCCATCCCCGACTTGATCTCCAGTTTTAAAAGCGGACGGCTTTACCAGCAGTGTGAGCAAATGTTCCGGCACTACGAGCTACCCACGCTTCTTATAGAGTTTGACGAGTCACGGTCATTTTCGTTTGTGCCGTTCTCCGAGTACAGGTCACCAGGGCAAAAGGCAAGCTCCACCGTAGCAGCCAAGATCCTGAACAAAGACATCCAGCTGAAGATCACTGAACTCTTGGTATCTTTCCCCAAACTTAAAGTCATATGGTCTTCATCGCCATACGAAACAGCCCAAATTTTTTTGGAGCTCAAAGCGAGCCAAGAGGAGCCTGATGTTGAGGAGGCGCTATCTAAAGGTGTAAATGCCTCAATTTCAACAAAAGAGGGACCCCCGGCATTCAATGATGACGCAATCGATCTTCTACAGTCGATTCCTGGGATCACCCATTTAAACTACTTATCGGTGATACTGAAGGTGCGGAGCATTGCAGACTTGGTAGAGCTCCCCAAAGAGACCTTGATGGAAATGATCGGTGAAGAAAACGGCACCAAGGCCTGGAATTTCATCAACAGAGAGATTGCTTAGCCGAAAGACGGGCCCGTTTTGCAGTCGCGTGCGCGGGTGCGACATGTCTATTTTTAAAGATGTTTATATTTTCATTCGATGCGGATGCCTTGCTTCGTATATATATGATCCCAATGCATCCCGCAGCCGCAGCCTTCCAGAAGCAAAACAATAGCTCCGACCCTAGCTTTTCCGGATAATAATAGCAATCCTAATAACTAATCCTAGATCACCATATCTGAAATACCTCCAGACCCACGTTTCCATTTTTGTTTTTTTGATCTATGCTATTACTGTTCTACTGTTTTGGCCTTTCCTACACCGTGTCTTAACCACCATAATGTCCTACAAGCTCCGACTCCCCAGTGCCTGCCGAAACGACTACACTAGTGTTAAACCTCAGAACACTACACAAGACCCAAAGCAACGCCGTATAGAGTTCAAGTATCTCTACTTCCAAATCCAGAAACTAATAAATAGAGATGTCATATACAGTTTCAAGTATGAGCAGATGAAGACGCCCGAGCTCCGGTTGTCTCTCATCAAGCCTCTCGTGTCCCGGATCATCGAACTAAGCCGACTTCGGGCCCTTGAAGAAATTTTCAGGAACTATGCTCCTCCTGATAGTGCTTCAAACGCATATGAGAGTCTACATCTTGGCCCAAATGGGTATGGGTCGTTTCCTACTGAAGAGCAATCTGACCAGCACATTTCCTCTAATGTGGTATATGTGCTCTTGCTTCTAAAGTACGAGTACATGATCCAATCGGAAAACAATTTGATTATGTACGACTTGCTCATCACCAAGGCCACTATATGTGAGCTCTTGGCCATACGAATGCTTAGGGAGTATAGCTCCAGCAACCGTATCAATCTCTTATTTATCAACCCCATGAAACATCACAATGAATATGAACAATTGAAACATACAAAGCACCTCGATTGTTTTAATACCTTGGAGCTCTCGATTCTCTCCAAGTCCAAGAAATTCTTGTCACAACCTGCCGTTGTGGGCATCTTAGATAGGGTTTACAATGGAGAGCTCATCATCAAGGAGCAGAACGATATAGACCTTAAAAGCTGGTCTGATGTGCTTCGACCCAGTCGGTCTCAGAAATTCTTGGAGGAACTGTACCTGCCTCGGAATACTGTGGTGGACGACACCAAGCCAGACTTGTTTTTTGATGAGAGAAAGTTCGTCAAATACAGGTTCAACAGAACAACAATTAAGAAAATCTTTGTTCGGTCGAATGTCGTTCCTAAGTACCAATCTTTGGTGATTAACCTTAAGTACGCCTTTTTCACATTATTGTTCTTGACTTTAGTTTTTAAGCACAAGAGAAATTTGGACACTGATACAAATGGTATCAACTCAGCTCTCTCGGGGTTGTTTTGGATAATGGCCTTGAGTTTTAATTTTGATGTGATTGTCAAACTGCTCCACATTGAGTATAAGTTTCTTAAGAAGATCATCTGGACTTACGTGGATATGATGATTGTGTTTCTAATCGATATCTCCTTTGTGTTCAGGATACTCTATGGTTTGGATAAGATCAAGAGCAGCACCTACTATAACTGCTTCAGCTTGATTTCCATTCTATTGTTCCCACGCATGCTTTCTGTTTTCAATAACTACGAGTTTTTCAATATGATCATCTTGTCGTTGAAGAAGATGACATGGAATGTGATTGCCATGTTTTGTCTCTTCATATCATTGATCTTTGGATTCTTTCTCTGCTTCATTAGCCTTACGATCGACATGTCAATCTACGAGGTGGCTTTTGCCATGTTGAAGGTGTTCTATGGTTTCACACCGGCGGTGTGGGATAATTGGAACCGGTACAACGTCTTAGGAAGATCGGTTCAATTGGCCTTTTTATCGCTCATGCAATTTGTTGTCACCACGATTGTTGCCATCGTTCTAAGCAATGTTTTCCTGAAGGTTAGCGAAACCAACAAGGAGGAATTCGAGTATTTGAAAACCACCAATTTGATCATTTACTTAAAGTGGGCAAGTCTACAGATGTCGCCCAAGAATGAGAACAAGCTCGTGGCCTGGACAAACTATATTGTCAAGACATTCAAACTCCCCATTATCTTGATCATTTACTTTTATGAGATCATCACCAAGGATCACAGAATCTTGTCTCAGACACAGCAAAAGAACTTGAAGAACTTCACCTTCCTCACTCGCGAGGACGACTTATATGCTGATAGCGATATGGTTTTGCTCAGCACTTTGAACGACAATGACTTCGACAGTAGCTCTTTGAACTTGATGTCCCGGAGAGGATCGCAGATGGGACCTCTCCGAGTAAGCTCCTACTATGATTCTGCCACTGGCTTGGCTGAAAGAAGCCAGTCAACAACAGAGCAGAAAGAGAAGAATGCAGGACGGGTCATGCGTCCAAAGACACGGTTGGTTCCCCAGCAATCGCAAAATACATTGATGGGATTCCGGAGTGGGCTGGTTGATTCCATGTTTATTGATGACTTTTTGGGTCGCAAGTACAATGTGGGGCGGCTTCGGTCCAACCCGTCGGAAATCCGCTTACAGAAGATGCGTCGTCGAGGCGTGAGCGAGACAAAGTCGAACCAAGAAGTGCTACAGAAGCTACTGGCGCTTGAAAATATAGTGCTGCAGTTTGTTTCAGAGAAGACCAGGTACCAATCATCACCCGATGAATTTGCAGTTCGACAATACAACAAGGCCAGAAATAGTGATAGCGAAGACGAGTGGATGGACTCGGATTCACATGATGAAACCAGCATTTTAGACAGTGAAGCCAACATTGGGTTCCACAGCAGCAGCAGCCATCAATCAGACTAATCATGTGATACGGAGAGACAATAAGAGGTGTTTAGCCCTACACTACAAAAGTTAACAGCACGAGCGTGAATAACACGAGGGTGAACAATACAAGTGTGAGGGTAAATAGTGAGGGTGAATAGTGAGGAAAAATAGTGAGGGAAAATAATAGGTGAGAATAATGGGTGAGAATTATGTGTATTAGTAATGAAGGAGAATAATAAGAATTAATAATAAGAGTGAGAATAGTGAGTGTGATAATGAGTATCAATAATACGAACGTGAACAATAATAAAAATGTGATAGTGAAAGGAAAAAATATGTGGGGTTAGGCGTGTGTGCAGTTTGCATGTAGCATCTGAAAGTGGTCAATCATAGATGAGAAAAGTAAGCGAACAGATACCGAAAACGGGCCAGACGAGCATTAGCAATCAGGGAGATTTTCCGCTTTTAGGTAGGCGGATGCGCACATGATCAGACCCAAATAAACACCTAGCAAGTCGTACAAGTTAAGGGATAAGAAGAAAGTTCGGATCGGTCTTCCCACCAGGAGGTCCTAGACTCAGATTCTTCCAAAAAAGAAAAATTTCAAGTTTGAAAAAACACCCCCTACCGAAGACCGGGGTCGGAAGCCCCAGATCAGGTGGATCCTGCAGAGATGAATAATGCCGTTTCCGCGATTCGACAGTTCGTGCTGACGCACCGATTTTCAGTAGCACTGCGTAGGTTGAAAAAGAAAAAGCGCATGCAGCATTATCAAACACTGCCCATATAAAACGAGCACATGTCCGCCGGTCAGGCCCGGTAAAAAAAATTCGACGGAGCCGGGAAATTCTTCCTTTGTTCATTTCTACAAGTCAAATCAAGTATTGAGTATCGTCTAAATTGCCTTAGTTGCCCCTCCAATTAAGCTTTTTAGTCCACCCGGCATCAACCGAGCTTCTCACTACCGAAGCCTAAGCATCCCGCGTCCAGCTGAAAATTTCCTGCGAGCCAAGCACTAAGTGCTCATAGCAGAAGACCAAGTGCGATTTTTTTATCTTAAATTTTATTCGCTCCAGGCATTTTTTCTCAAACTTTCGAGTTTCTCAGTACCCAATTGTTTTTTATCCTAATGCCCCACAACACTATGACCCACATTCAAGTTCCTGGGAACCATGTCCAGATAGGAGGAAGGAAATCCAAGTTGGCGGTCATCCAGCTGAAAATCGTCAAGCACGAGGTGGAAAAGGCCTTTCCTAACCTCCTGTGTTCCATTCTAGCGCTCAGCACCTTTGGCGACAAAGTGCAGCTGAAACCGCTTTACTCGTTTGGAGGCAAATCCTTATGGACAAAGGAACTTGAAGCGCTTTTGTTGGAGTCGATTGGCGACTACCCCAAGTTAGACTTGATTGTACACTCTTTGAAGGACATGCCTACCAACTTATACGACGAGTTTGAGTTGGGGTGCATTTTAGAACGTGAAGACCCACGTGATGTGCTTGTTATGAAGAATGGCTCCTCTTACAAGACTTTACTGGATTTGCCGCACGGCTCCGTGGTGGGTACATCCTCTCTTAGAAGACAGGCACAGCTCCGTAAGGCATGTCCTCACCTCAACTTCCACGATGTCAGAGGGAACCTCTCCACGCGGATCTCCAAGTTGGATGACCCTGAGTCTCCTTATGCATGCATTGTCTTGGCCGCAGCCGGACTCATCAGAGAAGGTTTATCCGAAAGAATCTCGTGTGCTTTGGATGCGCCTGACATGTACTACGCCGTGGGTCAAGGTGCACTTGGAATTGAAATCAGAAAAGACGATCCTGTGATGAAACCACTTCTTGCTCAACTCGAGCACCGTCCCACCGCCTACTGCTGCACTGCAGAAAGAACCATGATGAGAATCTTGGAGGGAGGATGTTCCGTTCCGCTTGGAGTGAAGACACACTGGGACGAAACCAGCCTGGAACTCTACTTCAAGGGAATCATTGTGAGTCCCGATGGAACAGAGTCGGTGGAGGCTACGTTGACGTCCATAGTTAACAGCAAAGAAGACGCGGAAAGAGCCGGAGAAGAAATGGCACACAGGTTGACAGAACTCGGAGGCAGACGCATCTTGAACTCCATTAACTTTGAGAAGATCAACGAGGCCCCCAGTGGCTCGGAGCAATCCTCCATCAGCACGTTTGCGATGTAAACACGCGTGGAATTTTGCCCGGAAAAAACACTACAATCCAGCATC